>SELW01000396.1:0-65764 GCA_004931855.1 Pichia inconspicua
TTGCAGTTATTTAGTGGTTTAACGAAGTTTGGTTTGTAAAACGGCAGCAGCTTTGTGGCATTACGTAGCCTATAATTCCACATTTGATATTAGACTGATAGATTGAACTTTGTATATGAATATTGAAAGTAAGAAAGAAAGAAATTAAGCATGCATATGTAAACGGTGGAATTTCCGGAATGTTGAAACGGCAACTCGGAGAGATTTATGAAATGTGATTTTTTTTCCACAAATCAACATCGACATAATTAATCTTCTTACTTTGATCTATTAGTCTGACTTCTGAAAATATATTCCAAACATATGTCCTCACGTGAAGTAACTCTATATAATCCGTTGGTACTTCTATATGGAATGTTACATTAGAAGAAGTTGAAGAATAGAGCATGTATCACACTTTAATTTATAGATCGTTGAGATATATATTCTAGTATCTATATAGAAAAGATTCAGCTTATAATTGAGAAGAGTATGTTTGCTTTGGGAATGGATAAGATGGACCAACTTCTTGGATAGACAACTTTGCTAACCAATGACCCATATCAATAGATGCCTTCAAATCTTTACCTTCAACGAGACCTGCAGTGAAACCAGCTGCGAAAGCATCACCTGCACCATTTGTATCAGTGATTTTGGAAGGTTCTAAAGCATGAACTGGGAACTCATCAACACTAATTTCTTTAGTGTTGAAATCGTATGTGACTGCTAAAGTTGGATCAGTACCTTGAGTGAAGATAACGGTTCTTGGCTTAGAAACATTTTCCTTTGGAAGTTGAGCAATTGCTTTTGCAATTTCCTTCAAATCAGTGGTTCCTAAATTATGAGATTCAGCATAAGCAGCAGCTTCTGATTCATTACAGATAATGTAATCAGCGTATGGAACACAACTGTCTAATGCATCCTTGAAAAATTGTGGGATGAATGGTGCAGAGAAATTCAAGATGAAATCTTTATTTTCCTTTGCAGCATGTTTTCCAAGTAATTGAATAGCTTCTGGGGAAACAGTTAAATGGAAACCTCCAATATAGAAAACTTTAGCACCTTCAACGTGTTTCCAATTTTCTGGTTTCTCCAAATGAGAAGCTTTGAAATGATTTGCTGCAGCTAGATCGGTAACTAATGATCTGTTGACACCATTAATAAGAGCTGCACATTTACCAGTTGCGATATCGTCTTGAACTTGATATGCAGTTGTTAAACCAACAGATGCATTTGCTTCAAGTAATTTTTCTGCGTAAACATCCTTACCAACAGAACCAAAATAGATAACTGATTTAGGTGGTAAAACATATTGTGCACCTCTAGCAGTATTTTGAGCAGCACCACCAGCAACAAGTTTGATATCATCAAATTTAAGAATTTCATCAAAAATTGGCATGTGCTTTTCTTCTACTAAAATTGCATCATTCTCCTTCAAATCGTACTTTTGTAAGAATTCTTTTTCAACATCAACTTGAATATCAAGTAATGGGTTACCCAAACAAACTAAATCGTATGCCATTGTAGTTATAGATGATCCAGAAGCAAAGAAAAAAAGAAGCCTAAAAAACGTTTCAACTACCAATTCATCAATCAATCTTCAAAAGCTCGACAATCCAAATTGAAGCCTGAAATTTTTATCGCGAGCTTTAATTTGCATGCATGTGCATGTGAAAAAACGATAATTGGGCTCTTTGCATAGCAATTTACAACGTATGCAAGAGGAATTGGGTATTTACATGTCGATATACTGGGTACAAATGGAGGTCACTGGGGTCTGCCTTAGATGAATCTGAAGTTCATAAGATTCTGGAAGCTGCCAAAACTGTCATTGGCGTATCCACATCCGCTATTACTGTAAACGTTCTGTGCCTTTGGCATCCATTCTGAGAGATTACGGAATCGACGATCAGAACTAGGATGTGTGCTGAGTAATTCTGGTGGAGATCCACCTTGTCTTTGTTCAACCAATTTCATGTTCTTCCATAATTTCGGAGCTTGCGTAGGATTGAAACAAGCTCTTGACATAACCATCAATCCAATATAATCAGCTTCCGTTTCCATTTCACGGGAAAAGCTGTTGCTAAGTATAGCATTGACGAGAATATCACCAGGCTGGGTGGTACCAAAAATGGAAAACAGAACAAGATTCAAGGTAATCAAAAATGGAGATAACGTAAGTTTTTCTCCCATATGGTCAGCTAGTAAATGACCAAGTTCATGACCTAATACTGTTGCGAGTCCATCTTCATCTTCACATATCGGCAAAATAGATTTAAAAATGAAAACTTGACCACCACCAATAACAAATGCATTTGGAGATGGTTGGCCCATTCTGATATCATCAATAACATAAAATTTCCATTGATCTAGGGGTATATCTGATTTCCCAAGAACAGTGAAAAGATTAATTCTTTCGCCTGTTTCAGGATCAACGTAATCATGTGCAGCACTAATCAAACGAATCATCACTTTCCTGACCTTTCTTGAAATTGGATGTGATTCAGGCAGCATGAAGTTACCAAATTGACTCATCACTTGTCTGTAACTCATTTTGGTAAACAGATTTTCAACCCAATCAGCTGTAATCATTAGTCTACGTCTCTTTGTTACAGGTGCCTCTTCAATATGTGACACAATGAAAACCCCGAATAACCCTGCACCCCAATAGAAGATTCTCTTTTGTTTATAATTAAGATTCTGCCATAATTGGAAAATATTGGCACGATTTTGATACCCTTGGTAACCTTGACGTCTGCCATCAAAGTAAATGTATGTTGGAGTTCTTCTTCTTTGATGATATAATTTGCAGTTATTTAGTGGTTTAACGAAGTTTGGTTTGTAAAACGGCAGCAGCTTTGTGGCATTACGTAGCCTATAATTCCACATTTGATATTAGACTGATAGATTGAACTTTGTATATGAATATTGAAAGTAAGAAAGAAAGAAATTAAGCATGCATATGTAAACGGTGGAATTTCCGGAATGTTGAAACGGCAACTCGGAGAGATTTATGAAATGTGATTTTTTTTCCACAAATCAACATCGACATAATTAATCTTCTTACTTTGATCTATTAGTCTGACTTCTGAAAATATATTCCAAACATATGTCCTCACGTGAAGTAACTCTATATAATCCGTTGGTACTTCTATATGGATTAGGGACTTCAATTTCCATTATTGGAGGATATACACTATATTCCAAATATTTCAAAAGGATACAAACAGCAGTCGATATACCAAGAAATTATCTTAAAACACGATGGTTGTACGGTAAAGTAACATCAGTTGGTGATGGAGATAATTTTAGATTTTATCATCTGCCAGGAGGAATATTTGCTGGTTGGGGTTGGCTTAGGAAAGTACCACAGGTGAACAAATTTAAAGAGGTTAGAGGTGAAACAATAAGCGTTAGAATTTGTGGTGCAGATGCACCTGAACGTTCTCATTTTGGAAAACCAGCTCAACCATATAGTGAAGAAGCATTACAATGGCTTCGAAAGTATGTTTTAGGAAGATGGCTCTATATCAAACCTTTAAGCATTGATCAATATCAAAGATGTGTTGCTAGAGTACTGGTTTTAAAATGGACTGGATTTAAGGATGTTAGTGAAGAAATGATTAAAGCAGGTTTAGCAACTGTTTACGAAGCAAAATCGGGAACTGAATTCGATGAAAGGGAACACATATACAGAAAGTCAGAAGCAAAAGCTAAAAGGAAAAAGAAAGGTATGTGGAGCATTGATAAGAAGAAATTCCTTACTCCTCGTGAATATAAAAACAAATATAACCAGTGAAACTGGTAATGTTAACATTCTAAACATTCTTTTTTAACATTTCACATCGATCCCCCTTCTTTTCTCAGACTCTCTCAATTCAAACATCACTTGGGATGCAATGAAAAGGCACACAGTTGATGAAACAAGGAATACAATACCATCAAATGTAGTAAACATATCTTTCAACAATTTTATCATACCATCTTTACCTAAACAAAAACCAAATAAGTTAGCAATCATCATCATCCATATATTGAAAACTGCACCAATTGCACATGCATGACGATACCACCATGTTCCTCTATATGGTTGTATTGCTTTAGTTGCAATGATTTCAGGTAAAAGGAATAAAACAACAGCCCAACCCCAAATGAGAAGTCTTAATTCAATATCATGCCAAATTGCAACAAAAGTAAATACTGCAAAGGATCCAAGAAGTCTATATCTTGATCCACCTAAAGGAATGTAAATATATCTAATAACCCATTTGTTGTATGATCTATGCCATGCTCTCCAAAACTGCATTGAAGAAAAATTATTATCCATACAACGTATCATATTCTCAGGTGGATCTATTTCATCACAAAGAGCCCAAAACCGGAATAGTCTCCATGGAATCAAAAGTTTCATCCAAATTATATTAAGATTAAAAAAACCAATCATTGATATTTGGAAAGGAGTATCATTATGCCATGCTTTAGCCTTGGAAACTGCAACCACATAGATGTAATGCAAAATAAATTCCATCACTAAGAAACAAAATAAGAGTCTTAATCCATACACTAAAGTTCTCTTTAAAGTTATTGATGGCAATCTATGATAAGATTGATAAATAAAATCATTGAATGTTATAATTGGACCAACAATGTATAATGGAGTGTATAAAATATATGCAAAATAATTTTTCAAGGAATAAGTTTCAATCGGTAATGGTGCATCTAATCTTTCTCTTTCGTTCATTTCCAAGGATATTTCCTTTGAATCTTTCAAAAGTGGTGACGTTGGTTCTTCGTTTGAATTTTTCGCTTTGGAAAGAGTAGATAATGGGATTTCATTACTAGAAACTTTTAATTGTTCCAATCTTCTCAAATAATCAATGTTGAAACTTAGGATTCGAAGAAGTGTGAAATTGAAGAAAACATCCCATCTTGTTATTAACCCACGAAACTTATCCATGAATGACAGCGCTGGAATTATTTCTCCAAATCGAACATTTCTGAACCTATCATTGAGAAATAAAGTTCCTATTCCATAAATCCATAGTACAACTTGAGCTAGTTTTGGTTTACTTTTGAGTAATTTCGTAGAGATGAATAATACCATAACGTGAAATAGTATTTTGAAAGAATTGAATCCATGAATGACTGATAAAAATATGATTCCAAATGTGATATCAAAATTGATTCTATCAACCCCAAATTTCTGTGATACAATACGTAAAGCTTTATGAATTGCAACAAACCCTAACAATAGGAAAAAGTTATCTCTAAAGAATCTATATTGAGCATCAGAATTATCTACCTTTCTACCAAATATCCATCCCTTAGAAAGTATCCCTTCATATATTCTATAATTTGGATTTGTTTCATTACTTGCATCCATTGCAGTCTTGAACAAAATAGGAACCACTATAGCAAAGGCTATCATGTAGAATCTAAATTCTGGGGTTGACCATTTAGAAGGTTTAGTTTCGATTGGTTTTTTATTAACTGGACATAACCTAGTATCTAATGTCTCTAATGCAAAAAAAGGACATATAGACATCGTTTACTAGGGCTAGAAATATCTTTAATGAGTAACCTATAACAGGTCAGGTGTAGTCAGCGTTTTAATGAAAACAAAATAGTGCGATGAAAAATATAGATCAATTGAAATTGAACCTTTATTAGATTTCCTTACTTAACAAAGTATACTACCAATCAGGGAGTAAATTATGAGTGATCAGGAGAAAGGTATACCAGATTTAGAAAGAAGACCAAATCCTCCAGGTTGGGTTCAGCCAAAAGCACCGTACAACCCATACGATCCAACTGATGTAAGACCTGCTGAAGGGTATCCTAGTGAGTTCAATGCACCAACAGCACTGAAGAAGAATTCAGGTCAAATTGCAAGAGATTTAACCGATTATCAGAAGATTAAAATTGATATGAAGAAATTACAATACTATCCTAGACCACCGAGTGAATTATATCCAGGTAGATATAAAGTTTTACGAAGAGTAAATCATAAAAGTAAATTCAATAAAGGTGCAGATTTAACGGCAAAGGCAACTATTTATGGTGTTCTCATATTTGGTGTTTTCTTTTATAAATGGAATGACCATGATAATATTTTCTCTCCATTTAGAAGAGTTCAACTTCGATTGCGTGAATTGATCCTTGGAAATTTATCGGATGAAGATTATAACGATTTATATCACTATCAAAAGGACAAGCCAATTCCACAGAGACCTTTACCATCGATAATGTATGAAAAGAACGTTGAAAATAATCTAGTTGGTGAACAAGCCACAAATAATGAATTTATCAAAGATAGGTTTGGTAATAAGCACGTAGTATATGCCGAACATATCAAACAAAAGGAAGATGAAAATATGATTAAAGCATTGGATATTGCACAACGACAGTTGGAACTTAATAAATTGAGTGAAGAAGATAAAAGTAAACGGTCGTTCTGGAAATTCTGGTAATACTTGTAAATAAAGAGCTTGTTGATTTGTTTTCATAAAATTGTCAATTTGTGATACATTAATTATAGACAAGAAATACACATAGATGGCATATATAGTAATAATTCAAGCTTATTTGAGACCACCTCTTTTAACCAGGAAATCTTTTGCTTCATTGATTTTAGTAGCCAAGTATGGTGATCCACCTTTATCTGGATGATTTAGCAACATGATCCTTCTATGGTTGTCCTTTAATTTTTTAAGATTTAAAGTTGATTCTTTCAAATCCAATATTCTCAAAGCTTCCTTTGAATTCATCTTAGGATCAAAACCACCTTTAAAATATTTGGTACCTCCGGAACCAGCAAATTTCTTGTATGCACCAGCAGCCACGTAAGCTGCAGCAAAGCATCCAGCAAACGATATGAATGGATGTGCTGACATGTACTCACTGGTTTGATTTATGTAGTGTTCAAAAGTTTGTTCGAAAGTTGGGTTTGAAGGTTGGTTTGCAATCTGGGATGGGGTGGACTCCCTACCAACAGGAAGGATTGGAGCTTCGATATTCTCCTTTGCCATCACAATACAGGTACTCTAGTAAGTTATACCTCAAAGGGACACTGTTCTTCTCTCTCTCTTTCTCTCTCTCTTTCTCTTGTAAGGCCAAATCTTTCTTTTCGTCTGGAAAAAAAACGGGGTCACGTTTTGCGGTGCACGGAAGAGTTGGGGCAGAGAGACTGATTACAGAGGGAACTTTACCAAACAGGAGAGTTGGGGTGGGTCTGGGAACTGTCTGTCCAGTGGTCTGCTGGAAGATAGATAGGGAGGCGATTGCTGATATAGCAGTAGTACTTACTGTTAGAAGGGTGTAGAAGGAAACAGCAAAAAGCATGTCCTTAATAAAATCTATTCTGTTCTTGTAGTGGTAGCAACTTTTCAATAAATGCTTTCGGGCTTTACATATGGACTATCCACCTATTTTTCATTTACTACTTTGCTAATCACTTTTTTCAACTATCAATCATGCAACCACTAGATCTTACTTTGGAACAAATCATCAAGTTTTCTGGTGACTCGCCTGCAGCAATGGCAGCTAGGGCAAGACTTCTTATGGGTATTAAATGTGACTATTTCTACAACAGAGTACCCAATTCTGGGTTGAGTTTGAGAGTGTTTACTGAAAATGATTTGCAAATGCAAAATGGGTCGAATGAAGAAACTCAACAGTTACCAACCAACTCCGTTCAACCTCGATTGAATTAACTGAGGAGAAATTGTTTGTTTTATATAGAACTAACAGGTCTTTATATTTACTCTGTGTACAATAAAAGTTTAATTATGAACATCTGAATGCTCTCTAGTTTCAGATTTGCTCTGATTCATGAGTTTATCATTGAATCTCGTTTTGTCAGCTTTTCGCAGATTGTAACATAACCCACTACTGCAAACCAATTAGAAAATAACAATAGTAAAGCCACAAATCTACTATCTAGTCAATCAATATTGGTTAAACATTTATACCCACTCTACACAATGAGCATATTCTGCAAAGCAGATCGGAGTTTTAACTAAGTAAACTACACTTGAATAAGAAATTCTCAGTGTCGAGCAAATTGCCTTGAGCTCGCCTCCACGACTTGCCACTTCAACAACTATCCTACTCTTGTACAGGATTATGCCCTTACATCTCAATAGATTATTGAATCCAATTGTCAATAGGTCTATCAAATCTTGGATTTCCACTGGTCTAGTTACTTTTTCAGCTGCATACTTGGTTCAATCGAGATATTACACTATAAACCATATGTCTACCGAATTTATTGCTCCACAGAAGCCTGTTTCATGGAATCACACTCCTGAATCTGTTATTTCGGAAACTGAAAAACTCATTGAAGATGCAAAGAGGCTTGACGACTTAATTGGCTCACTCCCACTTGAATCGGCAACTATTGAAACCGTGATTAAGCCATACGCTGATCTTGAAAATAAACAAGCAGGTTTGAGTAATCAATTGACTTTTTATCAACATGTATCAGCAAATAAGCAATTAAGAGAAGCTTCAAATGAAGCAGATGCAAAGTTTAGAAAATATGGTATTGAAGCAGGATTAAGAGAAGATGTTTTCAAAGTCATCAATAAAGTTTTCCAAGACAATAAGGACAACAATAAATTGGATGATGAAACTAAAAGATTTATTGAAAAATTATACAAACAATACAGTAGAAATGGTCTTTCTTTACCAGCAGATTTGAGGGAAAAGGTGAAAGAATTGAAACAAGAACTTTCTACTTTAGCTCTAAAATTTTCTTCTAACTTAAGTGAAGATACAAGTTTTGTTTTGTACACAAAAGAAGAATTGGAAGGTGTTCCAGAAGATGTTGTGAATCAATTTGAGAAAGTGCAACAAGATGATGGATCAATTAGATTCAAAATGACTTTCAAATATCCTGATCTTTTCCCTGTCCTCAAATATGCCAAAAATGAAGATACTAGGAAGAAAGCTTTCATTGCAGATCAATCCAAATGTCCAGAAAATGCTGAAATTTTGAAAAAAGCAGTCAAGATTAGAGCTGAATTGGCACATTTATTAGGTTATAAAAATCATTCTGAATTTGTCCTTGAAGAAAGAATGGCGAAAAATCCTGAAAATGTTTTAACCTTCCTTAATGATTTGAAAGTCAGGTTGAAGCCATTGGCTGAAAAAGAAGTGACCTATTTGAAGTCCTTGAAAACTGAAGAAACTGGTAATTCAAATGGTTATTTTGTTTGGGATCAAAGATATTTCCATACAAAGATGTTAGAAAATGATTTCAATGTTGATGAAATCAAAATTGCAGAATATTTTCCTATAAATAATACCATCAATAAAATGTTATCAATATATGAAACTATCTTCAACCTTAAATTTATTGAAATCCCAAAATCACATGAAGATTACGACACTTGGCATGAAGATGTCAAACAATTCCAAGTTTGGAAATTAGATAACAATTCTAAAACATTTGTTGGTTACATTTATTTTGATCTACATCCAAGAGAAGGTAAATATGGACATGCAGCAAATTTTGGTTTAGTACCAGCTTATGAAGATATTACAAGTGGTAAAAGAAATTTCCCATCAACTGCATTAGTTTGTAATTTTACTAAAGATACAAAGGAAAAACCTTCACTATTAAAACATGGTGAAGTTGTTACATTTTTCCATGAATTGGGTCATGGTATTCATGATATTTTAGGACGAACAAAATACTCAAGATTTCATGGTACTTCAGTCAGTTGGGATTTTGTTGAAATGCCTTCACAATTATTAGAATATTTCTGTTGGGATCCAAAAATGTTAGTAAACCTATCTTCTCATTATAAGACAGGTGAATCATTGGCTCCAGATTTGATAAATTCATTAGTCTCTTCCAAAAATGTCAATGGTGCAATGTTCAACTTGAGACAATTACATTTCGGTTTATTCGATATGATGTTACATACATCTACAGATGGTAATGTTGATATCGATAGTTTATGGAATGATATGCGTGAAGAAATTTGTTTATTAAGTAATGGTGGTGTGAAAACTAAAGGTTATGGATCTTTTGGTCATTTGATGGGTGGTTATTCATCAGGTTATTATGGTTACTTGTGGTCGAATGTCTTTGCTGCTGATGTTTTCTTTACCAAATTTGCCAACGATCCACTAAATGTTGAAAATGGTTTAGAGTACAGAGATAAAATTTTAGCAAGAGGTGGATCTCGTGATGAAATGGATAACTTGGTGGATTTGCTTGGTAGAAAACCAGATAATACAGCTTTCCTAAAAGAACTAGGTTTATCTACTTGAAATGATCGTTGATAGATTATGTAATTAATTAGAAATATAAAAGAAGCTATGAGACGTAAAAATATTATAAAAAAACATGAAAAAGTAGGAGAAAAAAGAGACAATTAAAGAAGTTAGCATCACCTAAACAGAAGAACTAGACTCAAAAAGTGGAATTGGTTCAAAACCATAATCGGGACCACTTTTATGCTTTTCAGCATAAAACATTGGAGGTTGACTTGTTCTTTCAGCTTTGCTTTCCTTTTCCTCAAATAAACTTCTTGTAGAAAATGCTTGGAAAGGCTTGTATTGATTATATAACTCCTCAATATTTTCCAAAGTCAAATTTGCAGTTTCTGGAACTAAAAAGTAAACGAAAAACATTGCAGCAAATGTGAATCCCATAAAAATATAACCATATGAGAATCTTAAAACGGAAATAATTGAAGGTGTAAAGAAAGCAATAATGAAACCCCAAATCCAATTAGCTGCAGTAGCTAATGCCATACCTTTGGATCTTGTTCTTAAAGGATATGTTTCAGAAACAACAACAAAAACACCAGGAGCCCAAGTAATTGCAAATAAAAATATGAAAAGACAAACAAGGAAAATCATTGCGTAACCTGCTTCTCTATCAGTTGGTTGGTCATATCCATTCGGATAAAGAATGGTTGTTCCAATTGTTGAAAATACTAAAAGACAAACACCCATACCTGCAGAACCACAAATTAAATTGATTCTTCTACCAACTCTTTGAACAGTGTATAATGCAACAAATGTAGATAAAAAGTTAACAGCACCTAAAATTATTGACGTAATAAATGAGTTTTGTAAACCAACAGATTTGAAAATTGAAGTTCCATAGTAGAAAAAGTAGTTATTACCAGTTAATTGCTGAAATGATTGTAATGCGATACCAATTATTAATCTGGTAAATAAATGTGGTTTACCAGTAATAACTTCTTTCCAGCTAGCCTCCCCAGCTTCCTTTTGCTGGACGATAGCAATTGTAATTTCTTGTAGTTCATCCAAAACTTTTTGATTTGTACTTGGTAAACCATTAACTTTTGCAATAGATTCTCTTGCTTGGTCCATCTTACCTTTTGTAATCAAATATCTGGAAGATTCAGGCAAAAATAACATTCCGACAATCATTAAAACTGCCCAAGCAAAACATAAACCTAAAGGTACCATCCATTGAGCAGAGTTGTTTAAAGTTGATACAGTAGCAAAAGTTGTAACATATCCAAGCAAAATACCTAAAGTGATCATAAGTTGGTAGCAAGAAACCATAATTCCTCTTAATTCTGAAGGAGAAGTTTCTGCAATAAACATTGGAGAAAGAACAGAAATAGAACCAACACCTAATCCTGAAATGATTCTACCAATCATAAACTGAACCCAATGTTGTGAAGATATTTGAACAACAATACCACTAATGTAAACTAACATTGTAAGAATCAAAGCAACTTTTCTTCCCACAACATCTCCAAGTTTGGCCAAAGTTAATCCACCAACTGCACAACCAATGTTGAAAATAGCAATTATCAAACCAACTCTTGTATTTGAAAATTCAAATTCATTTGTTGTAATACTATATTCACCAAAAGTTTGTTGAAATGTTGGCATTTGAACAAATCCAGAAATAGTACCTGTATCCCAACCAAAAACAAAACCACCAAAAGCTACCAAAAGACATAAGATTGAAACAACCTTATGCTTTCCAATCAAGGTTAAGAAGTTTAATTTTGTCTCAACTTCTTTTTCAGAATGCTGGATTGAATTTGATTCAGAATTTTGTTGAGGAGTGTAAAAGCTTTCTGTAGTATTGATCAAAGCCAAAGTATCAGTGTTAACTGTATTTGACTCTTTAGAAGAGTGAGATGCAGATGTTGGAGGTGGTGATGCAGATATGTTAAATTGAACGGTCATTATATTCGAAAAGTTTACTTTTGTTTATTTGTGATAAGAAAAAGAATAGGGGAAGGCTGAAGTGAATCAGATGAAAAAGCAGATATGGCCCCAAATTTATAGACAACAGGGAAGAGCTGTACAATTTGATAAAAGTCATTGATGTGAGCAGAACAGAACGAATCAACACAGAACAGAACTTGCTTTGCAAACATGATCTGATCTGTTTAGTTCAATTTTGGTCGCGGAGACTAAGCTCTGCTACATAAAAGACGTATACAGTTTTATACTGTCTGACAAGTTAGCATGTGTTTAGTAGATAAGTATTTTATAGTGGGTTGATCCATTCGAGTTTCAAATGGTGTTTTTTGGAGATTCAAGCATTGAACCTGTAAGGTTGTCTCTCAATTCCTTCAAATTTCAGAATTTGCTAAGAAATTTGGTGCGCACGAAATCGCAAGCCTCCCTCTCAGGCCCAGGATCAATCAACAATTGTTGAGGTATAGGATTTCACAGCTTTCATAGACGATTAACCTTCAAAAATACACATCAATGGTTTTGAGGAGCATACATACACTTTATGCCAAAAACTTGAATGAGAAGGTCTCATTAA
Organism: Pichia inconspicua; assembly: GCA_004931855.1. Lineage (NCBI taxonomy): Eukaryota > Fungi > Ascomycota > Pichiomycetes > Pichiales > Pichiaceae > Pichia > Pichia inconspicua. The sequence continues at coordinate 12,764 of SELW01000396.1, forward strand.
ATAAGTTGCATGATAGTTTGAAAACACTGTTCACTGATGCTGGATTCCAGGTTTTGCATATTCAAGCTTGCAAGAATTTAGCCTTGAGAGGTCAGGCATATATTTCATTTAATAAAAATGTTGATTTGAATCAAGTGATAGAAACTTTGAATACCAAACTTCTCTTTGATAAACCGATAGTATTACAAGTTGCCAAACAAAATTCAGATGTTGTTCTTGAAAGGTTTAGTTCTCATAGTGAGTATCAAGAGTTTTTAGGAAAGGTACGAAAGGAAAGACTTGATCGTCGAAGTTCACGTATAGGTGGGGAGAAAAGAAAACGTGGTGAATTAGAAGATAAAGATATGAATTCAGGGGAGAACACTAAGAAACGGAAAGTGGCAATTAATACAGTGCCGAATAAAATGATGATAATCACAAACCTTTCAGAAGATGTCACACAAAAGGATCTTATCGACCTTTTGAGCAAATATGATGGTTTCTTGACGGCCAACTATGTCTCAGTTCGTCATCTTGCATTGATTGAGTTTGAATCTGAGCAAGATGCGATTAAATGTTACAAGGAATTGGGAAGTGATGTCATGATAAAGGGAAAATCAAGTTTACTTACTTATGCTAAAAAATGAGACTCGGTGAGTGTAGTTGGTGTCGTTTACTTCCTTTTTCCCTACCTCTTCTATAATAGATTGAAATCACTTGTAATTGTAATGAATAGAGAATCTTAAGTACTATAATTTTTAAAAGCTATGAAACTGTAATCTCAGTAGGTATATAATTCCTTTAGAAGTCGTTTGAGTTTATACATTTAAGCCTTTTACAACACAAAATTGTGTCGCACTCCGAAAAATAGAGATAAACAAAGTTCAAAGGTTGCAAACAGTAAAAACTAACAAAAGGCAGTATTCCTAATAGTTCAAATCTAGTTAAGTATCCTTGATCCAGTATACCCAAAAATATTAGGTAAGGTAAAACTTATGCACTTGGAAAATATCTTTTTTAATTTTAAAAATTGACTTATAAAACTAATAAAATGATTACATAATCCATCAAGTTACTAAGTAAAAGGTTTTGAAGTTAAGTCGATTGCAAAAGTATCCACTTTATCTCCACGAAGAGCAATGACAGCATGAAAGTGACAATAAGGCTGCTTGTCATTTTGATATCGAATGCTCAAATTCCTGAAAATTGAAGAAACAGATTTATCCAGCTGAGGTTACAGCTATTTCCTGAAATGAAATGAAGAGGGAGCTTGCCAAATAATTGGGTGCTGACCATTACATTGCATTGGAGGAGGAAATTTTACAGAAGAGTATGATAATTCACTTGATTTGGTCACCAGTACTTCATCATTTTGCCAGAAAGCAAACAAATCCTTTCAAACAGTCTAAAAAACACAAGTAATAGCAAATTTTTAATTAATTAATCTAGGCTTCTATTTGGTCCTCACACTCAAAGTCTCACTGTATACATTTTTGGTCTGTGAAGTTTTTCGCATTATATTTCAGAGTATTACTTGTTTAAAAATTATACCTTATTCCTATACATAGCGTGGTAAACAAAGTTCACACTATTCGAAGTACTTATCGTAGCCTGTAAGTACAAATCTAAACTTTACATCACCTTTATCCATTCTCTCCCATGCCTTTGAAACATTTTCTTCCGAAATGTCCACAGTTTCAACCCATGGTTTGATATTATTTTCAGATGCAACCTTCAACATGTATTCAATCTCCTTGGGCGAGCCAACTACAGAACCACCAACTGAGATGTTGTTTAGCAACATCTGAAACGGAATTAATTCAAGCTTGTCAGATAATGGTGGTGCAGTAACAAAAATCAATTGGCCATAAGGTTTGAGTAAATTTAAAACTCCACTTATTGGGGTACCGCTGAATGATGAAGCTGTATTGATAATCAAATCAAGTGAATCTTGATACTTTTCTGAAAAGTTTTCTTCGTCTAATGCAATATAATGATCAGCACCCAATTCTTTTGCAAACTCCCTCTTTTTATCATTTCTGGAAATTGCTGTAACCTCTGCTCCCAAAGCTTTAGCAAATAAAATGGCCATATGACCGATACCCCCAATACCTGAAATACCGACTTTTGTACCCTTCTTTACATTTGCAGTGAGCATTGGTCTGAATGCAGTGATACCACCACATAAAAGTGGTGCTACGTGAATCGAATCCAAGTTTTCAGGAATCTTAAACGCAAACTTCGAACTCACTCTGATATGAGATGCATAACCACCTTGAGTAACTTTACCTGATGGGTAAATGCCATTAAAAGTTGTTACAGATTTCTTGCAGTTATTTTGGTGGCCATCCTTACATCTTGTACAATCATGACAACAATCACATTGAGCACCAACACCAACTCTGTCACCAATCTCAAAGCGAGATTCAGGACCCGCTGCTACAACATGACCCACAATTTCATGACCAACACAAAGCGGAGAATATTTCACACCCCAATCACCTTGAGCAGTATGAGTATCTGCTGCGCAAATACCGCAAGCAACGATTTTAATATCAACATCATATGGTCTCATTGCTTGTGGTTCATAAGTGAATTCTTTGACTTCAAGCCAATTGTTGAAGTCGTGAACACCAATTGCTTTTATAGTTTTAATTGCAGTCATTGTATTTGATATCTTCTTTGTGTATTAGCATCTAAGAAAACCTGATAGTTCACATTTGAATTCAAAGAATTATATCATGCTTTTATAGAATTAGTGGAAGCAACAATATGCTTTCCGAGTAATGAAATCATTTGTTATCCCTCCATCGAATTATAGTCTAAGTCCACGTTCCAATTACCTAATGGCTACTTCTATATGGTGCAATACCCGCAATTGTGAATTGTGATTGCGGACTTTAACTTTACACCGAAGTTCATGAAGATTTCGGTGTTAAAAAGTTGAAAATAAAATCTGTGTGGAGATAAGTCGGATATAATAGTGATCTTCTCTAATTTCACTGATCTCAAGGGTCCATTGTTGGTACTAACTTTTGCTTCTGGATTTTTTGTATTTCTTCATAGACCAAGTAGATAGAGTCAATCTTCAAAAAATACCTATAATGAAGATTGGCTCAAAACCTATAAGTTCATATTACATTGAAATTCCAAGGTTCGTTTTTGAGGATTAAAGTCTATTGCCTAGCCAGACTAAACATATAGATCTAAGAGAAGTTTAGAGATTTGAGAAAATCAAAACTGTGTACTATACTCAGCTCAACAGGTTGTGAAGTTCACATTTGAGAAAAATAACGCTTAAAGCCGTTAACTTCAGGACTATCATATGTGATCTGCATATTGTTGAGACCAAAACGGAGAACTAATAGATTTATGCTCAATGCATTATACATCGATATAATTCAGAAGTCTAATATTGCTTTTTTTATGAAGCTAAAACTCAAAAGGAGATTATGGTAACATGGCAATCTTATGCAATGACATCTGTGGTTGACCGATGTTTTCAATGGTACCTTGAAGTATTGTAACAGATATGATCTGTATATGCGACGAATATATCCAGTTCTCTTATTAGCTAATACTGGTACACTAAGTACCCCATTTACACTATCTGCATTGTGCCATACTGATTGTGCAATACATCTCATAATTATAAACAATAAAACATACTATTCCGTAAACTACACCGGTTAAGAGATTTCGGTCAAAAATTCTACCATCATCCCTGAATCTGTGCTTATACTCCATGTAAATGATTGAGCAGACCTCTGTCAATGGTAACATATGAATTCTCCATCACACTGATGGAAAATCATGTGGATCAAAATTCCTAAAACCTTGACCAGTCTTGCTTTAGCAGAATAATCTCAATTTAGAATGTCATAGATTCAACAGTACAAGTATATGGGCTTTTACTATCTACCACTCCTATAGGTTTCGAAAAGAGTGAAAGGACCCCTTCTTCCTTATTTTTGCTAATATCTTACTTTGAACCTAAATACAGTTGATTTTGGTTTATAAATTCAATACTTCATCTGATAAGCATTAGAAAACACATGTGTTCTTTACTTTTCATGAAAATAGACGGAAAAGAAAAACATTAGTTCAGGGAAATTCAGCAAGAATTAAAATCAAAATATTGAAAAATTATATAGCAAATCAGGTTTACGCAGTGAAATAATTAGAGTTAACAAAGTCAGACAATTATGCTTCTTCATACCATTTTTGCGTCCACTTCCTGAAGTTTTTACCCCGACAGTACATAATTACGTAAGTTCCATTGAAAAAGGCACAAAAAGCAGCAAGCATTGCGGTAGTACCAGGAACACCAACACCATCAAGCCAATATTGAAACACAAACGTAAATACCATGCCAATAATATTTCTTACAAATAGGATAGCAGTCATTGTTTCCGAAGCTTGTTTTGGGTAGCATTCCAAAACATAATTCATAGATAATCCACTTGCTCCACCAAGGGCAATTGAAATCAAAGCTATACCTATTGCACCAACTATCCAAGAAACACCGTAGTATGGTCCTAAACCATACAAAAGTATACCAGCAACATTGGACAAAAGAAGGAAGGCAAACATATGGAGACGAAACTCGGGTTCAAAGATCCCGTTGTTTCTTTTGGTAAAATACAATTGGACATAATCAGACGTTGAAATGTACATACAACCAATTATGGAACCAACAAGCATAGCAAGATTAAGCAAACCTAATGATTCTTCATTGAAATTGTATGGCGGTCCTAGGAAAAATTGTGATTGGGTCACAGTGATCAAAGATAACCAGCAGATTTGAAGACCATAAACCATCGCTGCCCAAGCTACGGGTGGATATCTCAACACCAAAAACACATGCCAAAACGTTGAAAAGTTAAGTTTGTTGGGATAACTCTCAAACAATGCAAGTCTTCGATAATAGCTTTTTGGGGTCATGTCAGTTAAAGGCGTTTCATTTATTGAAGAAGATTTAACGCATACTGCGTTATTCTTTTCACTGGTGAGTAAATCAATTCTTGTTGCAATATCAGTTGAATCATTGTGTAGTATATTAGAGGAGACAACAGCAAATAACTTTTCATCTACCACTGTCTGTGTGAAATCTCTTTCAAAATGAGACTCTTCCAGCAGGAAGAATTCAACAATCAAAAGTGCACCTGCAATTATAATGGAGAGATAACCACACCATAAGTAACCTAAATTAGATGTTGTATAACCAGCAATGAATGGACCAAGAGCGGAACCTGCTCCAAGCGCAACCGAATACACACCAATGTATCTACCATGTTCATGTAGGAAAAATATATCAGTAATAGAAACTTGAATCAATGAATCCATTGGACCTAGACCCATTCCAGTAAGAACAAAGTAACCAATAAGTCCACCATAAGTTTTTTTAGTAACAAAAATAACACAACCTAAAATCATAAAGATTGTTGTTATCAAATAAACTGCTCTTCTACCAAATCTATTTGCAATTGGCTGAGATAATAAACAACTGAAGGCTAAGAATAGAAATTGAAGTGCACTTGCAGTGTTTAAATCATTAAAGGAACGTTGAAAGATTTCCGAAAGTAAAGAGTAGATTGGGCCAGCAAAGTTACTTATTCCAGCAAAACTAATTGCATAGAAAAACAAAACTATGAAATGCACGTTTTTACGTGTCGTGGACCAATTGAGTGGGTCATTCGGACTATCTGTTGGATGTGGAAAAAGAATGATTTCGGATTCTTCGGTATTGAGACCAAGTTCTTTGACTTGTTCCTTTTCTCCAATCAAGACAGTTGTTCCAGGAACTGTTAGATCATTGATTAAGTCTCTTGATCTTGTAAAAAGCATTATAGTAATTGTAAAATCACTGTCAGTTTTCGATATTTAAGGTGTGATATACATTGCGAGAGTAGATTGAAATAAAAAAGGTAGACCTTCAAAGGATTGAGCTGGATACTTAAATGTAAATGATATATTCTATCTCTTATCAGTAGTTACAGTGTTGAGATATTGCAAATGAAACATAGAGGAGATAATCTTGACATTGATGATATCTAATCTGCTTGTCCATCGCAGAAACCAGATAAAACTTCTAAACGAAGGCTGATAGCGCTTGCGCTAAATTCTGTTCCTTCCTAAAATGGTAATATTGATTTTCTATCCATTCATGTCAGGATGTCGCTTGCGCTATTTGGCAGAAGTGATAGAGATCCAACCGTTGAAAAGAGATAAGAAAATAGGTAATAATTTACAGAAGGGTCGGAAAGCGGAATTGAGAGATAAAAATCAACTGGATACTTTATAAATTGAGATATGCTTCCGATTGATAGTCGTTGAAACTCTTTGTTGATAATTCTCGTAAACAAAAGCCTACTGCAAATACCAATGACTAAAACTACTAGCTGGGAAACTTTAGCTGATGCAAAAAGAAAAGCAGTAAGATCTAAAATTCCTTTGGACTGGATTTTACCCAATGAGTTACTTTATAAGTATGATTCTACTTCAAAAGAGTCCGTTCTGGATATTCCAGCAAAGTTTTTATCTCCAAAGGAACTAGATATAACTGAAAACCACACTCCTGCAGAACTTTTAGACTCAATAAAAGCTTCAAAAATTTCTTCACTTGACGCAATTAAAGCTTTCTCACACAGAGCTGCTATTGCAACCCAGTTGACAAACTGTTGCACTGAGATAATGTTTGAATATGGTATTAAAAGAGCAAAGTTTTTGGACAATTACCTTATTGAAAATAAAAAACCATACGGTCTATTACACGGGTTACCAATCTCTTTGAAGGATAGTTTCAATGTTCCAGGTTATGACTCTACAATTGGTTATGTTAAAAGAATTGGTAATATGCCAAAAGAAGAGAGTGATCTTGTCAAACTTTTACTTGATTTAGGTGCTAACTTTTATGTTAAGACTAACATCCCACAAACACTTATGACTGCCGATTCTGAAAACAATATTTTTGGTAGAACACTCAACCCAGGGTGCTTGAACAAAACTGCTGGTGGTAGCTCTGGAGGTGAAGGCGCACTCATTCAAATGAGAGGGTCCATTCTAGGTTTTGGAACTGATATTGCTGGTTCTATCCGTATTCCATCTTTATGCTGTGGCGTTTATGGGTATAGACCATCTGCAAAAAGAATACCAGTTGGTAATGAAGAAGAGCCATCACATAGAGATCCCCATATAAGTATCTTACCTGTTGCTGGTCCTCTATCTACAGATATGGAAAGTTTAGTAATGGTAACCAAATCAATTATTGATCATAAACCATGGAATTATGGATTGGAAACTTTTAGAATCCCATATCAAGATCCGGGTGTTTCTGCTGACTCTAAGTTGAGGATTGGTTTCATTTTTGAAGATCCTAACTTACCGGTACATCCTCCTTTGAAGAGAATTTTGAAAGAAGCAAAGGAAAAACTTAGCTCTGTTGGCCATAATGTCGAAATTATTGATAATCACCCATCTTTTGATTATGCTTGGGAACTTGCATGGAAATTGTTTCAAGTTGATGCCAAAGATAGTAGTTTCAAGGACTTGATAGAACTTAATGAAAAGCTTATTAAATCATTAACTCTACCAGGAATTGAAGTTTATGGAGAAGGACCAAAAGACATCAATGGGGTGATCAATTTGAAAGAAGAGGTTCAAATCTATACATTTGAATGGTTAACAATTTTCAAAGATTATGATGTTATAATTGCGCCAGGTGCTCCATCTATGGCACCACCACATGATACTTATGGTATCGCTCCATACACTGGTGTTTGGAATCTTGTAGATTTTCCAGCAACTATTATTCCATTTGGCAATGCAAACGCTAATATCGACAAAGATGATGGAACTGTCTATCCGGAAAAGCTTAAGCACATCTATGCGCATTACGACCCTGAGACCTATGATGGGGCTATTGGACATGTGCAAGTTGTTGCACCTCATCTTGAGGATGAAAAACTTCTGGCTTGTTCTGTCATTATCGATAAAGTCTTGAATGCTAAATGAGTTTCATTCTCATTGTGTAAAATGTTTTTACCAGTTAAATTAGAGACCTTCGCATTATATAAACTATATACTTATATGATGCAGTTATTCAATTAAACCACATGTTACTAAGGAATTCTTTACTATGTAGTACCTCGAGGTCAAGATTTTTATTCCACACAATGTGCAATTTATTCATAGCATTCAGCCAGCCTGTATTCTTCCTTTCTTCCCACACAGCAAATAACATAGCATTTAAAAACTCTTTGTGTTCTTCTCGCTTTAATTGTATACCTATAATGAATATACCCCAAAGAGCAAAAAGAGTTTCATCCTTCTTCAAATTTGTTGAAATTTTAAGATAGTTGATAGTTTCTTCTATCAAAGTATTTATTTTTTCATCGTTGTTTTGTGGTAGCAAATACCACAAAAGTATCTTACATGCAGCAATCATTAAATAATTTGCACGACTTTGAGGCACAAAGATACGCTCTGATTGAGTAGAAAGTTGAACCACACATGGTTGCCTATGGCAAACTTCTTCCAATTTTACCAGCAACATTTGATGTTTTGAGAAATCAATGCTTTTTGTCTTGAACAAAGAAGATACTTTAGCTGCTATTAGAAATATGTCAACCGAAATGTTTAAAAATGGAGTTTCATCGGTGTTCCAATCTGATGGAACCAATTGTTCCAAAATCTTACAAACAAAAAAAGGATCATACTTTTTCAGAATTTCCGGTGGTGTTATGATAACCGAGATTGAATAGTTATAGATAAAACTTTCTAAAAGAAGGTTGTATGTCGTAGAAACTGGCGTTAGATTATGTTTCAATATCAAATCAAGAGATAAATAAACGTATTTCAATAGTTTATCGTTGTCAAGACCAATAAATGTCATACCTAATATGCTAAACAAGTAAGTTGATAGCCTCAACTCTAACGTAACGGAGTTTAGTTCGGTTTTCAACACAGAAGATAAAGCCGATGAATGCAATGATTCAATAATTATTGACTTACTGTTGTCAATGTTGGTTAAGTGCGCCGCCGATATATATTTCAATATCTTTTCAAAACCTTCATGCTGACACGTTTTAAGAGTCAAATCAGAGATAACTTGAATCGAATGTGATGGGACTAACAACGTTATAGTGCAATTGAAAAAAAAGTTGAACAGAAAATCGGGAGTGATAGAGGTTAAAATATTTTTCTTAAGCTGACAATCGAATGATTTAAAGTCTCCTTGAGTAGATTTGTTTACGTTCTCAGTCTTTCGGTTGTTCCACTGGCACCTAATACTTTTCTTCTTACATCTATTGCAATTAGGTTTTGATTCATCACACTTTTTTTTAATCTTTCGACACTGAATACATCCAGTTCTAACTCGCTTGAACTTTGTAGTTGAGAAATTATAATCGCTTACACTATCAGCGGCTAGTATTTGGGTCAAACTTTGATTTGGTGATGATGGCCATGTACAATTCTTGTTTTGATTGCTACAACGTTGACAAGTTGGTTTTGCCTCATCACATTTACGGCGAGATAGACGGCATGGTATGCATCCCGTTTTGGTTCTCCTGATTGGCATGCTGTATGGTTCTTGATAAGGATGATAAGATTACATTATCAAATCAGTAAACTCAAGATTTCCCCACAAAGGCACGTGACTGACTACCCCCATGTGTAAAATTTACAATAGGTTCAACAGAATGTTAAACTAAGTTTAAATATAAAGCTACACATATATGAGCTTATGATAGAATTTTTTTGATTATCACTAAAATTAGTTGGGTATGAGCAAATATTGATTGAAAAAATTATGTACATGAATTTTTCAATATTTACCACTTATAATAGTTTTGAAAGCAGTGAAAAGGCCTTCCCTTTTCTGTCCACCTTTACTAACATCTTCCATCAATCTAGTATAGTAGTTTGGATTTCCCTTTGGTGTAAGTAGTTTATCACTTATTGCGTAAAAATTCCCCCATTTGTTTTCATGTATGTTTTTAATTGACTTCAGTTGTTGTTTCAAAATCTCTTCATTAAACAGCTCATTTTGGTAATTTGGTTTCTCTTCAGTTTGATTGAAAATCATTTTCTTAAGCTTAGAAGGATCAAGCTTGATTAAAACCTGTTTCTTTTTGTCTTCAAGTGATTTTTCCTCTTTAACTTCTTTGGGAACAGGTATTCCTCCAATATTGCAAAATCTTTCAATTTGTGAATACTTAAAAGAGGCATAATGCTTCACTTTATCAGCAGGAAGTTGTGATAGTACACTAACAATTTTTTTTGCAGTAGACATTTATATTGTAGTTATCTGTAAAAAGATGTGGTTATCACTAAAAGTTTATTTAAAAACATGTAAGATTCAAGTTTTCCTCAAGCCAATGAAAAATAACACATTTGAATTACTGAAATACTCCGCGCTTACGTAATTTTTACAGCTAAACGTTTTATAAAGATATAATAATATATCATCTATCATATATGTACTACTCAGTCAATGCTAATTTAATCCTATCAATCATTTTTTCTGAAGTTGTTAGAGCCTCAAATGTCTCTTTGTTTTTCAGAGCTTTTAGGACCTTTTCTCTCAGAGCTAGGGATTCAGTGAACAATTCAGCTATTCTTTTCATTGACCAAACAGATAAACTTTGACTTTTCAATTTCCTTTTCAAATCATATAGTAAGCCAGAAAATTTTGTCAAATACTGAATAGTCATATATCGTTTGAAAGAATCCATTCTAACGTGAAGGGATAGATTTTCAACAGGTACCCCGATTGAATCTAGTAGTGATTCATCAAATCTCCAAAAAGCTTCTGCTATAGTTTTTTCGTTGATTTCATACCTACCATCATTTCCGAACTCATTCAAAAGGGGAAAATAAACAGACCCCCATTCACCTATTGAAAGAAAATTGGATGAAGTAGGATCCATTTCTAAACCTGTATTCACAAGTTTATCGAATGTTTCATCATTAGGGGTTAGTGGGTAGAAAATGAAATGGGCATGTTGTTTATCTGAATTATCATCAAGTGTCATGCTTTGAAAGATACTCCTGAAAACGGGTAACTCAGAAAGTTGAGTTGTATCATACTCATCATTATTATCATCTGTATATTGTTTAAGATCATCTGTTGTAATACTATCAAAATGGATCGACAATTTGAATAAATTCGGTACATTATTCAATAACTTCAAAGTATGCTTCATGATTGCCGTCTTTATATCAAAATCAATCAGATCACTGAATACAACATGATAATGTAATACAACTTCCAGTTGTTCTGTATAATTTTTATTTAGAAGGTTTGCTATCACAGGTAAATCACGTTCATCTTCATGAACCAAATAATAATCATCATTCTCAGAGTTTTCAATTTTATAGAAACTATCTGGAGAGTATTTCTCAATCTCACTTTTGAAGCAGTGATCAACTATCATTTGAGTTAGAAAAAAGGGCATGTCATTCTGGTTAACAGTCTCCAACATGAAATAAAGTTCTCCGTAATTGGTATAACCGTCAACTTGTAAAGCGTTAATATCACTCAACTTACATTCAATAAACATTTCACTTTCAGGGTATAGATCTTTATAGAAATCAGTATCATTTGATTTGATCAGTTCAAGTTTTAGATCTAATAATGATTTGAGTTCATTTTGAAATCGTGCAGATGCTTGTAAATCTACAGCTTCAGCCAAATCAACAAATTTGAAAGGTGCATCGTATCTAATCGGAATCTTCAAAGTCACATCCTGTAGTGGATTCTGCATGTAATGATCAAGAATATGATCTGGAATATACGATCTCTGTATGTACCATGCGATCAATGTCAAGAAATATTGATAGCCAACACTAATCAGCAAAATGATGATTGGGATTACATACCAATTGATTTTCCAGCTATGGTTTTTATACTGATCTATATCCTCTTGTATATTGTTACTAGCAACATTAGGCTCACCTAGATCGGATTCTTGGCTCATTGTCTGTTCACGGTAAACATTTGCTTCACTAAAGTACAAGTGTCATTTTTATTTTGAAAACGCCAAGCGAGCGGACATGCACTAACTCTTGCCATACCGTTCAGACCCAACTGGAATAGTAGATCTTTCCAGACAAATAACATTCTTTCACATAATCACAACATCAACAACAGTAGGATCAATTATGTTAGCATATGAAATATCTGCTAAAAAAAGGGATTTTTATAGAAAACCGATTACTGACCAGTTACAAATCTGGGTGTAACTTTGTTAATTGAAGCAGAGATAAAGTTATTTGATAAAGTTAGGATGACTTAATCTATGTATTAAACTTCTTGACTTTTTGATATCATTGAAGGTATAGGGATTACAGATAGTTAATCAATTGAGGGCCAGAACCGCTGATATAAAAGTAACTTATAACTAGTCTTCATACAGGACAGCAGAGATACCTGTAATCTGATATAACAAGAGTAAAAGTGAATACGATCGAATCTAGCCTAAGTTCAGGGTTGTTTGATTTGTGTTCTATCAGTCTATTTTTCATTTTATGTTTATGTAGGAGCATGGGTAATACGTAAAAATCCAATTTATTGCACTAGATAGTACAGTTACGGCTTTATATTAATGCAAGAGTAACATCCTTCTACATATATGAATCCAGCACCTTGACGTGTTAATACTGATCAGTTCCTTTGATACAAATTTGAGATTGGAACAAAAAAATATTTCACAAATTTCACCAATAAAAGATCAACTAAAACGGCTAATAAGACAAAATGTCAGGTAAATTACAACCTACAGAAGATGAGATAAAAGCAGAAACAGAGAAATTCCATTCAACACCAACATCAGTACTCAAAGAAACTGAATTTGTACATGATGTTTATAATGAAATTGCACAACATTTCTCACAAACGAGGTATAAACCATGGCCAATTGTTGCTAATTTTTTAAATACTCGTAAATCACGATCTATTGGTGTTGATGTTGGTTGTGGTAATGGTAAATATGTTTCAATTAATCCTGAATTATTTATATTAGGATCAGATTATTCAACTGGATTGATTGATCAAGCACATGAATTACATAAGGGTGAAAAATGTAATGATTTGATAGTTGCAGATGGATTAAATTTACCACATGATAATTCAATTTTTGATTTTGCAATTTCAATTGCTGTAATTCATCATTTTGCTGATGAAAATAGAAGAATTGATGCTATTAAAGAGATACTTAGAGTTTTGAAAACTGGTGGTCAAGCACTTATATATTGTTGGGCTTTAGAACAAGAGAAATCAAGAAGAGGATATAAAGAGGGGATGGAACAAGATATTTTAGTTCCTTGGGTTTTAGCACCAAAGGGTAAAAAGAAGAAAGATGAAGAGGTTGAAGATGAAGGAGAGAAAGCACCTGTTAAAATGAGATTTTATCATTTATATAAGAAGGGTGAATTAGTTGAAAACTGTATTAGAGCGGGTGGTAAAATCGTTGATGATGGTTATGAAAGGGATAATTGGTGGGTAATTGTTGAAAAAGTATAAAGACTATAAAGATTATAAATTAAATGTATATAATGAGAGTGATTGAGGATATATATAATGTAGTTGAAAATCTACTTATTCACCATTTCATCATTTGATTTATTATTTGAATTGAAATTGAGCATAGCATTTCTTCTTTCAATTCTACCCTTTTTCATTAAATTTTTCAAAGCTACTGAATCTAATGGATCAAGTAATTCAAAGGAACAGAGTAATTCTTCAGAAACTCCCATGACTGCTCCCCAATTATCAAATTCACCACAATAGTTAGGAGCAGAGAAAACTGTAACCAATGACCTCTCATTGAAAAATTCATAACCGTCTTCAACAACCATATGAGCTCTAACAACCAAATCAAATTGAAATTTATTTAAGAAATTATTAATTGCAACTTTATTAAAACAATAAGAAACACCTCTTTCATTATCTTCCCATTGATTTGGTGAATCAGTTGGATCAGACCAAAGTAAATCGTTTAAAAGTCCAAAATCAGGTACATCTGTTGGTCTTCTAATATTTCTAATTTCATCCATTGAATTTAAAACAGGTGATAATCCACCATGAACGCAAAATATTTTAGATGCAACAATTGCAGCAATTGGTAAAGTATTAAAAGTATCAACAAATAATTTCCAAGTTTTCAAATTTGTTCTTCTTTTACATTCATCGTAGAAACCATATTGTCTTGTAATTTGAGCACATTCATGATTACCCCTTAAAAGGAAGAAATTCTCAGGGAATTTAATTTTATAGCATAATAAGAGTAATATTGTTTCTAATGATTGTTTACCTCTATCAACATAATCACCAAGGAATAAATAATTTGAAGCTGGTGGGAATCCACATTTTGAGAAAATTCTAATTAAATCGATATATTGACCATGAATATCACCAACAATTTTAACAGGTGCACTTAATTCAAGTAAAGTTGGTTGTGATAAAAAGATTTCTCTTGCAACAGAGCAAATTAAGGCAATTTCTGAATTTTTCAAACAAACAGATTTAGTCCTCTTACCTGAATATCCTGTATCTAATAATCTTTGAATTAGATCTTCAATATTGAGATCATATTTTCGCCTATAATCATAAGTATTTGGAGCTAAATTAATTTCTGAATTTGTTTGTATTGATTCATTGATTATTCCATCTATTTGTTGATTTCGCTGATTATCCAATTGTGATTGATCGATTCTTTCATTATCATTATCTAAATCTTGATTATTATATTCATCATCAGTTATGATTGCGTTATTATTATTATTATCATCTAGTATTTGGACTTTTTCATCTTTGGAAAATGGGAGTTTGATCTTACTTGCAAATGAAGAAGAACGTGAAAATGATTTAGATATTGGAGAAATTGAAGTCAATGCATCATCTTGAGAATTAGACGATAATGGATTATTTGGAGTATTTGAATGCATTTCATTGAATGAATCTATTGGTATACCATGAGTTTCAGAATAAGAAGATGATCTGCTGTTACGACCATGACTATTTGAACGTTTACTATTCCTACTATTGGAAGAATTTATTGTATTTGAAGAATTGCGACGAGATATATTGTTATAATCAGAATTTGTATTACTATGTAGACGTTCAATATTGGACATATGTTGAATTGAGTTATCATTAATTGAAGAAGAAGAATTCATTCTTAAAATTGGGGATTTTGGTTTTAAAATTGCCATTGATGGAGGGACTTTCAAATTAGTTGAAATTTGAGGTATTTGACGTGATTTATCCCCATTTACTTGATGAATAGAACTTTCTTCATCATATATATAATCATAATCAGTTTTATTAACTATAGTTGTATCATCATTGTTGTTAGTAACATCATTTGATACATTTTTCTCTGAAGATTTATTTGATCTGAAAGAACGTAAAGATTTAAAGGAACTCCTTCTACTTTTAACACTCGGCGTGGCCAGCACGTTTGAATTTGCGGAAACTGCCTCTGCTGTTGAATCTGAAAGGGTAGTACCATCAAATTGGTCAGGTAAATCTGAAGGGATATTGTTGTTGTTGTTGTGGTTAACGTTTATTATAGGAGTATGTGCTGTACCACTTGAGGATGGGGACTTTGACGATTGTTGTGAGTTTAGTTTGCTTGTGGATGATGTTGCCGTTGTTGCCGCCTTTGCTGCGGCCTTGCCCGATCTGAAGGAACGGGAAGACTTTGCAGAACTGCCAGTGTCCGAGCGGGGTAGACTCTGTTTGGACCCCTCGTTACCCATTATATATTGTGATAGAGTTGAAGTGGTATGGCGTGGTGTGGCGTGGGGGTGTATCTGTCTGTGCAGGGTTGTCCTTATGTGCACCCCTCAAAACCGAACTCGACTCTCTTTTCTTTCTCTCCACTTTGAGCCCAAATCCTGATTATCACCAATTTTTGCTGATCAGAGATCTTTCATTATTTTATTGATTTTAATCTCCGAAAGCGAAAATTGGGGGCCAAAAAAATGAAAATGAAAATGAAAAAAAAGCTGGCGCGAATTTTGTTTTCAGCCCCAAATTTTCAAATTCAAATTTAAAGAATAAAGTAAAGAAAGAATGAGAGATTGTAAGTAAGTACTCAAAGACTCCTCCGCACTGACTCCGGCTCTCCTCTTTATCTCTCTTTCTCTCTTCCATCATACTTCAATAACCCTAATTATACAGTAATACACCCTACTTTGTATGAACTACCAGTATTAATAGTAGAAACAACACCTTCCTTAAATAGAGAAGCGTTGGTGCACGTGAGAAGAAAAAAAGCAATCAATTTCGGTTATTAAGAAGGTCTAAAATATTAGATCGATAATAGTTTTTCAATTTTTCATTTTTATCAGTCACTAAATTATTTCTTTTTGCACACTTCTTTTGGCAAACCAAAACTTCATATATTTCAAAATCATGTGTGGTATCCTTGCAATCATCTCATCTGATGCAAATGTAAATGTAGCTTCAGAACTGTTTGATGGTTCTTTATATTTACAACATAGAGGTCAAGATGCTGCTGGTATTTCAACTTGTGGTAAAGGTGGTAGATTATATCAATGCAAGGGTAATGGTATGGCTAGAGATGTTTTCACTCAAGAAAGGATGCAAAAATTAGTTGGTAATATGGGTATTGCTCATGTTAGATATCCAACTGCTGGTTCAAGTTCAAATTCTGAAGCACAACCTTTTTATGTTAATTCTCCCTATGGTATTTCATTATCTCATAATGGTAATTTAACAAATACTTTTGAACTTAAAAATTATATGGATGAAGTTGTTCATAGACATATTAATACTGAATCAGATTCAGAATTATTATTAAATTTATTTGCTGCTGAATTAGCAACTTATGATAAATCAAGAGTTAATGAAAATGATATTTTTAAAGCTTTAGAAGGTGTTTTCAAAAAAGTTAAAGGTGGTTATGCTTGTACTGCAATGTTAGCAGGTTATGGTATAATAGGTTTTAGAGATCCAAATGGTATTAGACCTTTATTAATTGGTGAAAGATTAAAAGAAGATGGTACTCGTGATTATATGTTAGCTTCAGAATCTGTTGTTTTAAAAGCTCATGGTTATCAAGTTTATAGAGATATTTTACCAGGTGAAGCCGTAATTGTTACAAAAACTGATATGAAACCAATTTTTAAACAAGTTGTACCAATGCAATCATATACTCCTGATATTTTTGAATATGTTTATTTTGCAAGACCAGATTCTGTTTTAGATGGTATTTCAGTTTACAGATCAAGATTATTAATGGGTGAAAAATTGGCTAATAAAATTACAAAATATTATAATAATTTGAATAAATTGGTAACTGATGAAATTGATGTTGTTATACCTGTACCTGATACTTCAAGACATTCAGCTTTACAATGTGCAATCACTCTTAATGTTCCATATAGAGAAGGTTTCATTAAAAATAGATATGTTGGTAGAACTTTTATTATGCCAGATCAAAAGCAAAGACAATCTTCAGTTCGTAGAAAATTAAATGCAATGGCTTCTGAATTTTATGGTAAATCTGTCCTTTTAGTTGATGATTCAATTGTTAGAGGTACAACTTCGAAGGAAATAGTTTTAATGGCTAGAGAAGCAGGTGCAAAGAAAGTTTATTTTGCTTCTTGTTCTCCAATAATTGGACATAATCATATTTATGGTATTGATTTAGCTGATAATAAACAACTGGTTGGTTATAATAGATCAGAGGATGAAATTTCAAAAGTAATTGGTGCTGATAGAGTATTTTATCAAGATTTAGATGATTTAATTGCTTGTTGTCAAAGAGATGATTTAATTAAAGGTCAAGAATTAGAATTAGCTTTAACACCTGTTGTATCTCGTGATGATACAATTAAATCTTTAATTCAAAGAGATGATGAAATCCCTCAAATTACAGGTTATGAAGTAGGTGTTTTCACTGGTCATTACGTTACAGGTGATGAATCAGATTATATGAGTAGAGCTGAACATGCACGTAAATTAAATGAACGTGCTAAATCAGGGAATGAATTGATTGATATAAAGGCTCCTTCTGAAATTAATATGTTAAATGAAGGTGATTATTAATTATAAAATTTATATAAAAAGTTAAACATTGCATTCCCTATTTTTTAAATTCTTCCTCAAATTGTTGTATATCTTCAGGAAACCTCTTATAAAGATATTTTAATGCAGCTCTTGATGCAGCTTCTTTCTTATTGATGCCAATATCCTTTTGGGAAAATTTATCATTTGGAGAAACCTCAACTGTAGCTTCAAATTCACCACTTGGTAATTGTTCATATTTATATAGAGGGGTTGTATTTTCATACCTGCCTAATAATGCATAAAGTAAATTTTTAGCACTTTTCAGTTTTTCTTCTTCAAATTCACTCTCTGTTGAATTCCTTAACAGCGTTGGTGATATTAATCTCTCTGAAACAACACTTTTCTCAGTTGAATTATCATCTTCATTAGTTGAAATTGAGCTTTTGATAATATCAATACATGGTGTAGCTTCAATAAGTGTTTTGATTTCCTTTGAATTATCTGTATACTTTTTAAACCACATATCAGTAGCTGACCTTTTCAAATATTTATAAATATCATCTGAAATGGCTAATATAAGAGTAGCTACAGCTTGTGCAGTTTTTTTACTCATAGATTTAACTCTAACCAGTTCAAGATCGTTGATTTTGAGTGTACAATAAAATTCAGGTTTCGGTGTATCAATCTGATTGAATTCATAAACTGCATCCACACTATTGGCCTTTGATTGATTGAAATCTTGTCGTACTGTGTGTAAATATTTGTTTAAAGCATCAGGTATTCCATTCTCAGATACAATGGTGCTTTGTGGTGTAGTTTTGGTTTTATCTTCATGTTCAGAAACAACATCTGTACTTGCCTTAGGCTCAATTTGATTCACCTTTATGTTCTTGACTTCATCATCATATCCAAGAATCAAATTACACCAATCATAAAGTTGATTCCAACTTTCATTTGACTGATTCTCTTTCAAATGGAGATCGTAAAACACTCCTAAATAAGAGAGAATTAATTTGTAATCAGGAACATTGAATGATATGAATTTATAATTGAGTTGAAGATTATACGCTTTGCTTAACACTGATAATGAAATTTCATTTACAATTGATTTAACCACAGCATATACTTTATCTGAAGTAAAAGTCAAATCTTTTTGGAAAAGTTTAGTTTCAATAACATATTTAAGTAACGTAGATCCCATCATACATAGTCTTTCAAACTTCACTGGATCTTCTAGAATTTCAGGAGTAAATTGGCTCATTTTCAGATATGGAAGTGGTGGGAAACCAGGGAAAATATATGGTACATGAGAAGGGTATAAATAATTCGAGCTTAATGATGGAAGTAAATTTGGTAAGGCATAAATGGAGCTTCCTATTTGAGAAGGAAATTGCATAATTGAATGAAAATCTAAATCATTGTTGTATTTAGAGAACAATCCCAGGGCAAAACTAACATACGGATCATTTATGTCACTGTTTTCGTAGTTTTGAGGATTTAAGATTTCACCAAAGGCAGATTTCAGAGAGTTGACTGCATTGTGAAGTTTTTGTGTACCCTGATTATTAATGAAATTAGCTGATAGTGATAAGTCGTTTTGGTGTTGCATATGGCCTTGAGTAAGGAAATGATGGGAGTGTAAGTTGTGTTAAAGAATTGCGATAGTCGAATCTGCTAGCTCTTTGGTTCGCGGAGAGAAAGGACTGTACTTCTTGTATCTTCTCATGAACATAGCAATAGCTTCACTGTAGCACTGGAAGTTATAACGAAAGGTCTGTATTCAAAGATCTGACTATACCTTTGTTCATTCTATCTAGATATGAAGTTTACTCTAGCGTGTACATTTGAATTTCACAAGACAACTGCATAAATACTATTGCCACGTCTGTGACACACAACACACTGTGAATATCTTTTTGCCACAAGTACAAGATTGTCAAAGAAAGCATATCAGTAAGTAGTCGTTTGTTAATGTAGTACTTGTGTATAGAAATGTTGATCAAAATTATACGTAATTGCATTCATCAAAATCTTTTCTTCTCGATTGGGAAATGTTTTTGCAACTGATTTTTTTTTCAAGCAAGTTTCTCCAACATTGAATTGTTTGACGAGTTAGATCCGTGAGCAACGAAATGGCTAAAAAAGTTATATCCGATGAGATGATTATTGACTCTGATGAAGGGTTATCAACTGATTCTGAAACAGAAAGAGAAGTTGAAGCTAAAGCAGTTGAATTCATCCCACCAAGAAAATACAATCTACGGAAAGATAATAAAGCACCAAAAGTTTTACAAAAGATTGGAAAGAAGGAACAAGTATGGCTTTTCAAGATTCCAAAAGATGTGGATATTTCAAAGATAAAATCATTACCTGTTGATTCTAACGAAACCTTTCAAATTGGTGATAAAACTTACTCTATAACTGAAGAGATCAACAAAGACAAAAACAAGTTTCAAGTTTTCATTCCTAAAGATGATGATAGTAAATTTGAAAATTCAGGAGTAGAAGTTACTAAATATGTGGATATTGTTGAACATGTTCAAATACCTGAAATCAACTATTCTAAAGTCGTTGTTGAAAGACAAGATGTTGAAAAAGAGGAAGGATTACGTATGAGACATTTCCCAACAGGATATTATATTAAAGATTTTGAAGAAGCAAAGGAGCCTTATGTGCCGTCCGCTTCTGAAAAGAAAAGGAAGGCAGAAGATGATGAAGAAGAAGAACCAAAGAAGAAGAGTAAGAAGGATAAGAAAGAGAAGAAGGAGAAGAGGGATAAAAAGGATAAGAAGAGTAAAAAGGACAAGAATTGATTGTGCATTGTTTTATAGAATAAATTACAACGTAATATTAAAAAGAACTATCACTTTAACTGACTTGAATAATCTTTAAGTATACCTTTCATATGAATATTTGTAATTTTACCCCTTCTTGATTTTTTCTGTTTCCTTTCCTGGACTGAAGTTATCTTTTTACTCTTCATAGATTCAGGTTCTGCATTTGTTGGTTTCAATCCATTATCTACTAACATTTTAACCAGTTCATCATGATTAGGAATCGGTATAACATTCCACATCTCATAGAAAATCATGTCTAGAGTTTTATTTTTATTTGGATCGTCTTCTTTATTGATTGCTGGTGCTTGACCTGTCAAGATTTCCCAAGAGTGGAAATTTTGTACACCATTGTAAACTTTAATTGGTAATTGATCAACATTCAACCAAATATGTCTTGGAGAATTATCCTTTTTAGTTTTATGAACGATGATTTTATTTTCCTTTTCGAGTTGTTCAATAGTGGGCAGACAATTATTCCAACCATCCTTTAATTGCTTCACACTAAGTCCAGCAAATGCTGGTTGATTTTTCAGAACATTCAACAAATCTTCAGCAGTTTTAATGTTATGTAGAGATAAATATTGAAATGACTGTGTTTCTGGGTTATACTTTATTCTATCTACATTAGTCAAACATTTTAAAAGCTGAGGATCTACTTTAAAACCTAAAGATGATTCTAATTCAAATATAGGAACTTCACGGTCTTTACTCTTGATATAATCAGATGATGACATTAATTTCATTGTTAAAGTACCATTTTGTTGATGTTCCCTAGCCATTTGAGCAGCAGCAGATAACTGTGATTTACCTGAACCATTAATCGGTTTATCATCCTCGTCAAAATCATCATCGTATAATGGTTTCTCTATCTTTGGTTTTTTCGAAGTTGTTGTAGATACAGTTGAACTTGAACCCGAATCGGCCTTCTCTACACTCCTTTTCTGTGGAGGTAATTCCGCAGCCCCCTTCAAGCTCTTCTTAAATGCCGATAGTTGAGAAGCAAACGGGTCAGCCATGGTGAAGAGTTGTGCCCAAGTGTAACCTGTTTGAAGAAACCCTGGGGGCTCGAGGTTGAGTTTATCGCCATTTTCAGTTTTCGCTCGAGTTGTTAATTTGAAACTTTTCACTATATTACAATTCCATTAACGTCTTTTTTACACTCGTTCTTTCTCTTTACAACAAGCCTTTGTTATACACGCAGATACAGGGAACAGCTAGTACCATTCGTGGTATTGACTGTGTCTGAGGTGGATAGTGGAGGACAGAAAGAACTTCCAAACCAGCGTTAAAACCATCGTTTGCCAGGTCTTCTCATTTTGCAACATCGTTGCTTGGAGAATTGACCCATGATCTTATGATGACCTACTGACTGGCACACCAAGGTGTAGTAATAGTATAGGATGTAATGTAATTGTAACTTACTGATTGGTGTAGGTAGTACTAAATTTGCCTTTGAAGAGAAATCTTTTTTTTTCACGCAGTGGGGCAAAGCTTGAATTTTTCAGTTTCGACGAGGCATGATGACGAATTGTCATGTTAGTTGGATCTTTGGCCTTTTGGCCTTTTGACCTTTCTGAAACAAGCTTGTATATAACCATGTTACCTGCTTTATTGAGAACCGCATATAGTGGAGTTAGACCACGTTTGGGCAAGAAAGTTGCCGTTTCCCTTTGCTCAACTGCGAAGTTTACTAGTACACGTTTGTATTCTGAGAAGAAAGATGGTAAACCATTATTAGATGAAGATATGCTTTTCAAAGCTGGTGTTGATACTGAAGAACCAATCAAGAAGGAAGAGAAATCACAACCAAAGGATGAATTTGAACAAACTAAATCTAGAAAGAACAATACAAAATCGACTATCGATAAGAAGAAAGAATTTTATTCACGTTTATTTTGGTATTCAATTCTTGCAGGTAATTTAGGTTTCCTTGGATATATGGCTAGAGATTATGATCCAATCGAAGAATCTGAAATTTTTAATGAAAATGAACAAGGTTTTAAACATATTTTCACTAGATTAAGAAAGAGATTACTTGGAGTTTCCGATGTTTTCAGTGAACCTGCATTTACAGATTTATTACCACCAAAGCAACCAGGACAATATTCACCACCATATACCTTAGTACTTGAATTAGATGATATGTTAGTTCATTCATCATGGGATTATAAGAAAGGTTGGAAAACTGCAAAGAGGCCAGGATTAGATTACTTTTTAGGTTATTTATCACAATATTATGAAATTGTTGTTTTCAGTAAATCATCAATGGCATTTTCTGAAAACATTGTTCAAAAGCTTGATCCATATCATGCATTTATTTCATATTCATTATTTAAAGAAGTTTGTCGTTCCAAGGATAATAAATTAATTAAAGATTTAAGTTTACTTAATAGGGATTTATCAAAAGTTATAATTATTGATCCAGATCAAGATTGTTATTCAATGCAACCTGAAAATGCTATTCCTGTTAATAAATGGGATGGTAAGAAAGATGATGAATTGATTAAATTAATTCCATTCCTTGAATATTTAGCAACTTCTAAAACACCTGATGTTAGACAAGAATTATCGAAATTTCATGATAGAAAACATATTCCTGAAGAATTTGCCAAGATGGAAGCACAAATGAGGGAAGAATGGCAAAAATCTCAAGAGAAGAAGAAAGGTAATGATATTTTTTCAGCTTTATTAGGTATTCCACCATCAATGAGATCATCAAAGAAGATGCCACTTGATCAAATTAGGGAAAATGGACAAAGAAATTATCTACATATGTATAATTATCTTAAGGAGAATGGTGAGAAGATGCTGAAGGAAGAACAAGAGAAGACAAAGGAATTAATGGCTGAGCAGAAATTGACTTTAGGTAAGATTGTTAATGAAGGTATGCCAACAGCTGAAGATATTGCTAAGGCAGCAGCTGAGAAACAATTAGAAGATCAAAAGAGAGTTTAAAATGTAATATGTTTAAATAATCGTGTATATATCGAGATTTTTATGAGTTGATCTGTTTGTGATATGAAAAATGTCAATATCCTTTGTAGCATGAGTTATAATTACAGCATATTCAGGGTTACCTTCGAAATCGTAACCTGTTATAGTTGATGATAATCCAATAATGAAAGGTTTGATTGTTTCAAGTAGGAAACGTTCAACTCGATACGCTTTAATTCCATTGTAAGTTGTGAATCTTATTAGGGCAACAAACCCTGTTGAATCAGCGACTACTATTGCATTTAATTTGGGGAGATCACATGAAAGGTTGAGTTTACTCAATCTATGATTAAGTGGGAATAATTGTGGTGTTGAAGCTAGGTTGTTTAACAATGGATCAAATAAACCTATTTGGGTTCTAGTTGCGATGAAAAGGTAGTCGTTGAAATTTGGTTTGTTGATAATGAATTGAAGATGACGATTGAGTTGAATTGTTTGATTTGAAGCTAATGAAAAGGGTGGAGTTAAACATTCTTCGTAAGTAGGTACTGTTAAGTTTTGAATATTTGCAGCAATACCTAAACCATGGAAATCATTTAATGATTTAGATTGTGCAATTATGTTTTTAAGGAAAGATGGTGGATGACCATCATCAGTCAGATATTGAGGATGAGTGACGGTAAGGAAATAATCTTTTGGTATGAATTTACATAACCAACCTTGAGTATCTGAAGTATGTAATCGATCGAGAATGTTAAGATTTGAATCGAGTATGTAGATGAAACCAGCAATTGTAGTACATGCGATGATCACTGATGAATTTAAGGAAGTGACATCAATTGAAGGTATATTATCTAATAAATCTTGTGAAGAGTTTAATTCATGAGCACCATGTTTAGTGAATTGGTATGATGTTATCCTATGAGAATTATCTGAAACGTATAAGATTTTATTGTATAATTTCAAACCCCAAGTACTTGATTTTGTAATTACGTAATAACCAAGTGATACTTTATATTCATTATCATTAGTTGTTAAAGTGACTTTGATATTATTAGGTAGTGGTTCAAATTTTTCACCATTGATTGCTCTTTTCAATTTGGAAACGTCAATGACTACAACACGAGAGAAATCATCAGCAATTAGAAGAACATCTTCAATTTCATCATAAGTAATGTAATTTATAGTATTTCTAACATTTGGCATTATTGCTTCATTAACAGCATTTTCAGAAGCAGTTTCAAGTATTATATTAATACCACAAACGTAAGGTAACGTACTATTATTTGAATATGGGGTATTTAAATCATAAATGTAAATAGCTTGACCTGAAGCTAAAACTAACCAATTTTGAATAGTTGTTGTTAAGTTATTTCTATAATAAAACCAAGGTCGTTCACCAAGACAAGTTACAATATTAGATTTAGAATAAGATATATTGAATCTTTCAATAAAATAGTCATCAGTACGATTGTATTGGTTTATTTTATCTATTGGATTAAGTGGTATACCATTTTCAAGTTTATTTTTATTTTCTTCAAATTCAGGAGTTTCCAAAGGCTGACATTTTTTATAAGTCAGTGAAAATGGTGGTTTATTGAATAATTTTGACCATGGGAATTCATCACCATAATCAAGTTGATTTGTAGTTTCTTCTATTTGATATGATAATCTCTGAAAGTATTCAATAAATTGTTCCATAGGATAGACGATGGTTAATTAAAGAGAAAAATTATAAATCATTGACTCACTTACTCACTCAGTTACTCTCACTTTCATCTTCACCATTCTTTGATTGACTCTGCATACCTCTAAGCAATGCCAGACCAAATACACCTGGTGGTAATTTAGCATAATCTTGCTCAGTTGGAGTTTCAGCTAGTGAATTATTACTCTTAGCGGGTATTATACACAAAGGTTGTTTACTATCCACCACTTCTTCATCTTTATCTTCCACAAGTACAAGTGGTGTTTGGCGAGTGAGATTTTCCCCAGTATTCTCCTTCTCCCCTTCTTCCGTCAATACATTCTTCACCTCTTCCTTTGGCTGTTTACCCTTACCTTTGAGAGAGAATCGCATGCGTACAGTCTCTACACTACACTACTCTACACTCTACTCTACTCTGTCCAATCGCGAGAGTGTCTGTCACCTAAATTCAGTCTCAGTACTACGATAAAACCTACATGTTTATTCGCGAAACCAACCCTGAGATCTCTGGATCTCCCCTCTCACTTCCTCTCTTGGCATGAGACAACTCGTTGTTGCTGTGCGGGAACTGTATACTTCCCTAGTGAGGAGTGAACCATTAGCACAACTATGGCGAATGGGACGTGCCCCCTGGATCGCTGGGGCGTCTGCAGTGCAGCGGTCGGCAGCGGTGAAACTGGCAAGGGCCGTTGTGGACGAGACGACCGGTTACGCGAGTGTGGAGAAACACAAGGGGCTCGTCATTTTAGCTGAACAGGCCGTCGCCGACGCGTCGACGGAGGCTCAGCGCCTGCGGGTGGCGGCTCAGCGCGCACGTGATCGGGAGAGGAAATTGCAAGGAGAGTCGGCTCAGCTTTTGGAGCGGAAACACACGTGGGCGGAGGAAGAGCTGGCCAGGTTCACGCAGGTGTACCGGGACGCCGCTGAGGCTGCACGGGCGGCGAGGGCCGCTGAGGCGGACGCTGAGCGGGCGCTGGAGAAGCGGGACTCCACTCAGGCGGCGCTGACGAGGGCCATCTTGGCACGGTACAGGGCGGAACAGGTGTGGTCGGACAAGGTGAGGGCGATTTCGGCGTGGGCGGCGCTGTGCGTTGTTGTGGCGAACGCGGTGCTCGTTCTGCTGGTGCAGTTTTTGGCTGAGCCGTGGAAACGGAAGCGGCTCGTTCGGGAAGTCGAAGGGAGGCTCATCGCCAGAGAGGAGGCGTCGATCGACGCGCTGCGGCGCGACATCTTGCTTGTCGCGAGGGAAATGGAAGAGCGCGATGTTTTGTTCCAGCTGTGGAGTTCAATTCAAAGAGTGTATTGGAGAATAGTTACTTTCCTCAGTGGCGATTTGTATCCCAAAATACTATCCTCTCTAAATACACTCACACAATCATGGAAGTACTTGGTATTGAAACTAAAAATATAGATTCATTAGATAAACCTTTAGTTAGTTCTAATTCTAATCCTATCTCTAATTCGAATCCACATCAAATAGATGTTTACTTACGTTTGAAAAAATTAGAGAAAGATTTACAATTGGTTCATCTACAAGAAGAGTATATTAAAGATGAACAACGTTATCTTAAACGTGAACTTGTACGT
Source organism: Pichia inconspicua (assembly GCA_004931855.1). NCBI lineage: Eukaryota > Fungi > Ascomycota > Pichiomycetes > Pichiales > Pichiaceae > Pichia > Pichia inconspicua. The sequence goes on from SELW01000396.1 coordinate 39,852, forward strand.
GCTCAAGAAGAAGTCAAAAAAATTCAATCTGTACCTTTAGTAATTGGTCAATTTTTAGAACCAATTGATAATTTAACAGGTATTGTCTCTTCAACAACTGGTTCAAATTATGTTGTTAAAATTTTATCAACTTTAAATAGAGAATTACTTAAACCTTCAACTTCTGTTGCATTACATCGTCATTCAAATGCTTTAGTTGATATTTTACCACCTGAAGCTGATTCTTCAATTTCAATTTTAAGTGAAAATGATAAACCAAATGTAACTTATAATGATGTTGGTGGTTTAGATTTACAAAAGCAAGAAATTCGTGAAGCTGTTGAATTACCTTTAAAACAATTAGATTTATATAAACAAATTGGTATTGATCCTCCAAGGGGGGTTTTACTTTATGGTCCTCCAGGTACTGGTAAAACAATGTTAGTTAAAGCTGTTGCAAATAATTCAAATGCTTCATTTATTAGAATTAATGGTTCTGAATTTGTTCAAAAATATCTTGGTGAAGGTCCAAGAATGGTTAGAGATGTTTTCCGTTTAGCTAGAGAAAATTCTCCTTCAATTATTTTCATTGATGAAGTTGATTCAATTGCAACTAAAAGATTCGATGCTCAAACTGGTGCTGATAGAGAAGTTCAAAGAATTCTAATTGAATTATTAACTCAAATGGATGGTTTTGATCAATCAACTAATGTTAAAGTTATAATGGCAACTAATAGACCTGATACTTTAGATCCTGCTTTACTTAGACCTGGTAGATTAGATAGGAAAATTGAATTCCCTTCATTAAAAGATCGTAGAGAGAGAAGATTGATTTTTACAACAATTGCAAATAAAATGTCATTGGCTCCAGAAACTGATTTAGATTCTTTAATTTTAAGAAATGATCCACTATCTGGTGCAATTATTGCTGCAATTATGCAAGATGCTGGTTTAAGAGCTGTTAGGAAAAATAGATATATGATTATTCAATCTGATTTGGAGGAGGCTTATAATGCACAGGTTAAATCAAGTGGAGAAGTTGATAAATTTGAATTCTATAAGTGAGTACAGTGGAGTACAGTGGAGCAAAGTGACACTGTACGAACGGAAGTAGAACAACAATGGAGCGAGTACAGAAAGCGAGTACAGTGGGGCGAGTACAGTGGAGCAAAGCGACACTGTATGAGCGTAAACTGTATTCGATGAGTACAGTGTGGATATGAACACTTTACCAGCTTAGAGGGTATTACAGTACTACAAATAGTGTATTAGGTAGCTAAGCAAGGTATTACATTGCATTAATAACACAATACTGCCACTGATAAAGTTTCTTATAAACAATATAGTATCGACAACTATTGTCAACCTGTATATTAAAATAGCTAATCTTAACCCTCACGTGACTCATGTAATTATCAACAATTATTATGCAACACCCAATCTAAGCCACATATATCTCTTACCAATGATCTTTAGCAAGCCATTTATATACATAGATTTAGATAAAGAATCAAATTTCAAATACACACCTCAAACTCCAATTCAAGGTCGTATTAAAATTGAAGTAAACAAAAAACTCAAAGATGTTTCAGCAATAGTTTGTGGTTTACATGGACAAGCATCAATCGTTGACACACTCAGTAATAAGGCATTGACTGATCAAGTTAAAAGGATAGTTAAAGAAGGTTCATTTGTGAATATAGTAAAGAATATCCCATTTGATAAAAATCATACCCTTGATAAGAATACAAAAATTGAAACTGATTTCATATTTGAAATAATTCCACAATGTTACTTTCCTAGTTCAAATTACTGTACTTTTGATAAAAATTATGCAATTAAAGTATGGTATGAAGTTTATGTGGAAATTTACAGATTTGATAAACATGGTAAACCACAGAAACTGTACATTGATTATTCCAAAATAGTTGAAGTTCAAGGTAATCAAGATCCTCGTGTTGTTAAAGATGTTGAATTCACTCCATACACTCAATCCAACACTTTCATTGATAAACTGAAAAAATTCTACTACGATTCAACTTTATCTGCACTTATTCCAACTTCAATGAGTAGTAATCATTCAAAGACAAAATTCGTAAGGAAACTATGGAACGATAATTACAAACCTGAAAAATACACTCTTTACACAAAGACAATACCTTTAACTGTGATATTCTCTGCACCAACTTCATTTGATATGTCTAAACCAGTATACACACAATTGAAACTTGACTTCCAATGTGATCTTCTTAGTGTAGGAATAGAATCAAATCAAACAACAGATTTCGTATTTAACAATCAAAGTACAGGTCTGGGGATTTTCCAAATTGAATCACTCAAGATTCATCAAGAAATCAAAAGAGTGGTTACTCAAGGTGAACTCTCAGCAACTCACGATGATTCGAAACTTCTCTTACATGTTCATTTTGAAAACCTTATATTTGACGTGAAGGACTTTCAATACAATAAAGAATTGGAAACTTACATCTACTCGTTGAACAGTGAACAACTTAAGACAGAAGGCATCACTCAACCATTAGTTGAAATTCTCAATGGCACAATCGTCACTACTGGTGAAATTCGAATTATCGATCAAACAGATGTTTCATCATTTACTGAAGTACCAATCAATTACACTACTCTGTCGAATCTAGAATTTAGATGGAAAATAAGTGATGGTGGTTCACAATGTCAAAAATACAATTTTGAGACCAAATGTACACCTGATTTTATCAATAACTCTTTATAAAACTAGATAGACACTTAAACCAGGGATAAAAGTTTCCCATCCGTATTCTTCCATCTCCCAATGATCCATATCTAAATGTCTCCAAGTGTGCCAAACACGTTTATACTCAAACTTAATATCATGCATCCCATTATCAGATGCAACTAATAAATCACCACTTTGTATTGTTTCATGTAATACACTTCTTGGAGCACCCATTAAGTCAATAAATGTGATGTTGGAAGCAACAAATGTAGGTGGTGGATACGTACGCCAATAAACAACACGATTACTTTCAAGTTTATTAATTTCCTCCGTTGCTAAAACCACTCCACCTTGATGAAACACACCAAAGAATAATGATGCTAATACATTGTATAGGAAATAAGCACGTAAAACGTATTTGAAAGGTTTATGTGGTAATGAAGTAGGGTTGATTGATATTGCTAGAAGTGGTAGTATCGGTTGAAGGAAACGTAATTCTTGATGTGGGAATGATGATAGGATGAATAATGATGAGATTATGGAAAGGTTGATTGTTGATAAGTTTAGCCTTTTGTTCTTTATTGCAGTGTATATTGTAGTTATAAATGGGATAAGCATTGGACCAAGTATGAGAGGGACGTTGATTAAGAGATGGGTTATACGTGGATGTATACCATGAAGTTGTAAATTTTCTGTATTTGTATTGTAAATGATATTGTTTAATGGTGCTATTGTCCATGAAGAAGAAGAGTAGTAGTTTGTATCAACAATGATGAATGCGACCGAAGTGATGATGAATGAGAGTGCTAGTTTTATTGTTTGTAAAGGATTTTTAAGTAGGTATTTCAATTGAAACAGTAAAGGTAGGAAAATCCAAGCTGTAAAAGTTATTCTATTGAACGTTCCAAATGCAATGAAAGTACCTAATAGGAGGTAATTGCATTGTTTATCAATGAGGTGTAGAGTTGGTAAGAGAAGTAGTGTTTCGATTGAATTAGAAAATGTATGTGTTTGATGAACGAGAGTGATGAAACTAGTTGCTGTTATAAGTAAAGACTTTATAGCATCTTGTCTTGAAGATGTTAACCTGTAAGTGAAATATGAAACTATTAAAGTTGTAAATATTGCAAATTGAATTCTAGTTAATAAATAAGCATGGAATGGTGTTAGACCGATCGATTCAGTTGTATATTTGATTGGATAATACCAAACAAGTAAAGGTACAATTGATCTGTTTATTGAATCAGGATTTTGAACTTCCCATGGAATATCTTTCCAATAAAGAATTTGAAATGATTGATAAAATTCATCTGGATGAATATAAGAAGTTTGAGTTGATAATATCAATTGAGCTACAAATGCAGCTATCAATGTATGTCTCCAATTCATTATCCATTAAAGGAATAAAGGTTGAAAAATAGTGATATTTGATAAAATTATATCACCGCGATGAAGAGTTATAATAATAATAAGTACATAAATTATCTATAGTATAGAAACGAAGAGGATGATTGATTCTCATTCGAAGAGTCTCTAGGGTATCAGAGGGAGGTTTTTTAATAGTATTTTTTCTTTTGAAAATGCAATCAATGATAATGCATTAATGTGTATGAGGTGGATTTTCATCACACCATAATTTAACAATCGACTAAATCGATAACGTTAAGAACGACCGGACTACATTGTTCAGCAATCTTTTCATCGTATAAGTTGTAGAAAGTACCGGAAAGACATTCGTAGAAAGTAGTTGAACCACCTAATGCGAGCTTACCATCTTGAATAGACCAACCAGCAGCGTAAATTGCACCTGCTTGTGGAACTGGACCATCGAATTGGAATTGATGGTTAGAAACAATTGAACCAATTCTGTTCTTAGAATCATAAAGAATACCATTCTTTAAAACAATAGTTAAATCACCTTCAGCTTTACAAGTTGCAGAATGAGCAATTGGTGCAGCTGGACAGTTAGTTGCAGTTGGCTTTGCGGAAGCAGATTTAGAAGATTGTGGTCTGTAAGAGTAAGAAGAAGTTGAAGTTAAAGAAGAGTAAGAAATTGAAACTGATTTCTTACCATCATGATCAACGGTAACTGGAATATCAGTAACTTTTGGAGTTGGATTTGGAGCTTGAATTTGACCATCACCAATTTGAGTAACAATAACATCAGGATGAGTAACAGTGACTGTTTTCTTTTCAGTAATTGTGATATCCTTTTCAGAAGAAGTAGTTGCAATGGTTGGAATTGGTGCAGTACCAGTAGTATGTTGGATTTGACCATCTTCAACTTGAGTTGCTAAACCTCTCTTTTCAATTTCTTCAGTAACTGTAGAAATTGCAATACCGAAAGTTGATTGGTATTCAGTTGCTGCACAAGAATGTGCTTCACCTTGTGGTGTTAAAGTGGACCATGGTTCAGATGGAACATATGCTGCAAGAGCAGAAGAGACTAAAGTAAGGACAGCTAAGGAGAACTTCATTGCGAACTAGTTGGGAAAGTAATAAACGAGTGTAGTGTTCGTGTGAGATGAAGAGGGAATAAAAAGGTCAAAGGAAAGAATACAGCAAAGTCTCAAGTAGGGGACTCGTATGCTTATAAAGGAGGACGGGGGGTCTTTCAGCTAATGGCAGCTTTACCATGAACTGTCCACGGTACGGTACACTCTTTTGTCTTGTGTTGTATCAACTATTGGAACTTGGAACGACTCTAGAAGAGAACAATAGGCCTTGAGGGGGGAAAGCGCGTCTGTATAAACAACAACAACGCGCTTTGCCTGTTTGTGTTTGGCCCGATTTGGCAGCGTGGGCAGCGTGCGAGGGCGCTGGGGGAGGCGTGGGGGGAAAAAGAGAAAAGTTACAGGGGAAACAGGCGCGATTTCTTGGGGGCAGAGCGTGTGTGTGGGGGGGCCCCTTCGCAGTTGGGTCCCTTGCAGGCCTGGTCCTGATTGGTCTGCGGGAAACTAACGTATTGTTTGTTTGCTAATTAAACAGCTAACGGTTTTAACGTTAACTAAATCTTATACAATTACATAGTCTTACTAAGCTTTCACATATCATTCGCCTTCCTCTACCTCTACCTCAGATCTTCATCATCTTCCTCGTCATCGTCATCGTCATCACCGTAGTATTCTTCTCTTTTCCATGCCAGCATTGCATGCCAATTTCTTATTTTTATCCAAACCATATCCCACAATTTGTCGGTTACCAAACCATAGTTCACAGAGATACTCGTCATTTATAGTTTTGTAGAAAATATAACTTGGTGTACCTCCACGACGTACATAGACTCCATTGATAAAATTTTTGCTTTGCATATCAACTTCACTAACTTTCTCTAAAACTTCATGACATAACATCTCACGAATTTGATTGCTATTATTGGGTCCTTCAGCACCAATATCAGATTCAATAATTTGATAAATCTTATTACGTGCAATCCCCCTTTTAACTTTACATTCTCCAATACGAACAATATCAGCTTCTTCACTGAAAATACCTCCACGTCCCATTGTATATTGTTTAGGATAATGCTTCTTCTTTGGTTTCACTTCAAAACTACTGCTTGAACTTCCTCTACTTGTACTCTTACTATCTGAAAGATCAATAGGTTTGAAAATCTTACTACTTATCTCCTCTATTGTATCGTTCAGAATTTTTTCCCCATCAACTCCAAGTAGTGCTTGTAGATGTGATTTATCAGCATTATCAGTCTTTTCAAGCTCACCAACATCATCTCCCTTGATTTCTTCCACACTTCCACTAGCTATCTCATCAGCAGTATTTTCAATAGAAAATTTCTCCTCAATCTCTTTAACAACCCTATTACGTTCCTCTTCATCAACTAATAAAGCCTTCTTATTATTATGTGATGCTAAAAATTTCAATGGCCCATGTCTGTATTTTAAAACCATAGCTTTCTCCAAAATACCTAATTCAGATTCTGTAATTGGTGTATCATATTGATTAAATCTTAATCCTCCATTCTCATTCAATCCAATACTCTCTTCAAATTTGTTCCATAATTCAGTAGGACAAATCTTCTTCAATCCAGGATTTGACATTGCATCAACAGCTGCACGTGAATCCGCTTCTTTATTACTAGTTCCAATCCCATATCCATAAACTTTACTACCAATTTTAACACATGATAACATTCGCCTTCCAGGTAAATCACATCTGATATAGATTGGAACAATCTCTTGTCCAACTAATAACCTTAAATCTTGCTTACCAGATTTAGAATATTGCATCTTGAATACAATAGATGGATCAAATGTACGTAATTGTTCTTCACATAATTCTTCAATCCATTCTTTAGCTTCAAACCATCCTTTCAAAAAAGTATCTGTCCGTGTTTCACCATCAACACTTTCAAGCATATATTGATCTGCTATTGCTCCAAGGTACGCTTCGAAAACATCAGCATATAATTTATTATTACCTGTAAGTATAGCTGTTTCATTAAAATTTTTCTTTAATTGTTTATCAAATTTGTAAATCTGTGATAATTTCAATAATCTATTATTACTAACAATTTTACTACGTAAAATAGATAATTGTCCTTCATTGAAATGTGGGAAACGTTCATAAATTATCATCGTTGTTAAAAATTGTAGAAAAGCATCACCTAAAAATTCAAGTCTTTCATTATGTGTTTTAACTTTATCCTCTTCTGATATATTCAAACTACTTATAATAGACTGATGTGTGAAAACTTTAGCCAGAAGTTGTGGTTCATTAATTACTGGTAATGGTGGTGGATTATCATCTTTGAATACATCAAAAACACGATTTCTTTTATGAACAACTTCAAGAACTGGTTCAGATTTTATAATTTGATCTTCAGTTGATACTTCATCAATCATTTCCACCTCTTCCGTACTAACTGTTTCCTCTTTCTTTGTACATTTCTCTTCAACATAATTCCAAAGATCATCAATTTCTCCACTTATAACCTTCCCAACAACATCTAATTCTCCCTCATCAAATAACTCTTTCACTGAAACAGCAAACTTAATCTCGCTGGCTGATAATGATAAACCTTCAGTTTTAATCGTAGATTGAAGAAACGGATTATTTTCATTCTCAATTAAAGTTTTATATAGCTTGAGATTTGGTGCTATATCAAGAATAGTAGTCAAACCTTCTCGAACCTTATTTGTTGCATCTGACAGTCGTTCAAAAACATTTTCAGCAGACATGTTGTATAGGTGATTTATGGAATAATATAGGTTCCCAAGGTTAAACTCAAGCTGATTTCTCATGAATTTCAAGTTGAACAAAAGTTGATGCGTGCGCTGCTTGATGCATGCTTTTTTTCACTAATCTACACAAATTATATACACTTAATTGTCTAACCAAGACTCTTTTGGATTCAAAGAATACCTACCTTTAACTATTCCATACATATCAGGGAATGTATCGGTCTTACTAACAACAAACGACTTCGAATCAACCATCTTCAGCTTTACAAATGCATTGAACGACAAACTGATCAATATATTACTGACAAATTCGTCACTCACCCCATGTTCACAGATATGATATACACTAGGTAACAATTCGATTCCTTCTATACTCAACTGCAATCCATATTTCAATTGGTTGAACTTGATTCCGTTGTTATTTTTAAAAATGTGTAACGTAAGATTTCGTAATACTGGAACTCGTAATCTTTGTATTAATTGAATCCATATTTGAGTATTCTTGTAAAAATCTCGATATTTCTCTATACTTTCGTATAAACCTCTTAAATTACCAGTTTTGTAATTGAAAATCAATGGTTGATAAATTTCATATAATCGTTCAGAAAAAACTTTAACAAATTCTATATTACTAACCTTACCAACAATAAGTCCAATAGGTACAAGATATTTCAAGATTTGTGCTACTGTATGTTTAGGACATGTTTGCAAATTGATAGTATTGAAACATGCATTCAAATGATGAAATGATACAATGAAATTTGAACGGTGTGCATAAAATTTACCCATAAGAAATCTATACCTAACGAGTAAAGATTTCTTTATCAACCTTCTATTTAAGCCAAGAATATTGATATTCGAGTAAACATTAGAACAAAGCATTGGAGATCCAACTTTATAGTATACTTCACATAATTTGATAGATATACGCATGAGTAAATCAATCTTAGCTGCATTATTGATGGTATTCAAATCTGGTGTTGATCGTATATTATTCAATGCCTTCAAAAGAAGAGTTGACATATATTTACACCTCGGATAATCATTTGTTCTATTATTAATATGCATGGATTCAGTATCAACAAGTTCACATAATGGAAGTAAAATGGACATCGTTTCTTGAAAATGGGGAAGTAACATAAAACATATCCTATCATTCTTTCCAACTTTAGGATTCAATAACAGAGTTTCAGCTTCGAAAACAGAAATGAATAAATCAATAGAATCAATCAACGACCATGGGTCAAAATCTCGGATACACAAAAGGTATTTGATTATGAAGTTTTCAAATGCTGGCCATGATAAGTTCTGGAAGGTTTTCCTATTTTCCATTATATCATTCAGTTGCTTCGAATTGTAAGGTTGTAATGAAAGTTGAAGTTGTGCAATTCTTTGAGGATTATGTGTAACATTAAGAGTAACACATTCACTTAATGATCCTGTCTTACCATTGCTCGATAATATACCATCAAGTTCCTGGAAGAACGAATCCACAGTATAAGTCATCGGTCTTTTCCTCTACACATAGTATCAAATACGTTGAATTGGTCTTGTGAAAAATAATAAAGAGCTCGAAATGAGTTTTCAAAAAAATGTTCATCGAGGAGCTGGAGCTGACATGTTCAACATCGAGTCAATAGTTTCATAATTTACTCAATGTCACAAGAAAGACCTGAAAGGTCAGATACTTCTGTGGAGAAAATTGACAAACCAATTACAGATGCACAGAAGGAAAGAAAAAGACAGAAGAATAAGGCAAGGAGGGAGAAACGAAGACAAGCTAAATCTTTTGACAAGAAAGACGATGTTAATAATAATGATACATCAGATGCCAAACCAACTACACCAGATACACGCAGCTACACCAAAACTACCAATATTTTAGAGAATGGAAAAAAAGGAGACTCCAAAAGTACAGCAAGTAACCCGACTAATAGAAAAAAGGGTGCTTCAAAGAAACGAAAGAGAGCTTTGAAGAATAAAACACCTCAAGTACCTGAAAGAGTCACGTTCAAACTAACTGTAAGACGTCTTCCACCTAATTTAAAGGAAGATTCATTTTGGAATGTGGTGTATACAAATTTTCCTGATTTCAAAGAGTTAGTTCATTCATACTACTATGTTAATGGATATCTTCCACAAACACAATTTGAAAATCCTGTCTTCAGTAGATGTTATATTGATTGTATTGATGAACAATCTATGATGATTGTTGGTAGGGGTATTAAAACATTGACTTTCACAAACGATGTTGAAGGTCAAACTAAAAAGGATGAAACTGGTAATAGTGAAGTTTTCGAAGAGGAAATGGAAGTTTACGTACCATCTATTGAAAAATCATTCTACCAAAAAATGCCACAAGGTGATATTGAACCGTTCCCCGAGAATGGTTCAATTACCAAAAATCCACATTACAAATTATTTGTTGAACTCTTGAAGGAAGAAGGTAGAAGGGAGATGCCTAGAAACATCTTTGACTATATAATAGAACTCAAGCAGAAGAAGAAATCAGAACGTAGGAAACAAAAGAAGGCTAATGCAAAGGTAGCAAATTTGAAAAACGATAAAACTGATAAACCAAATGAAAAAAATCCAAAGGTTAATGATACTGCACTTAAGAAAACAAGAAAGAAGAAACCTAAAAAGAAAGTCAAATCAGATGATAAACAAGCTAAACCAAATTCTTCCTCTTCTGATGAACGAAAACCAATAAAGTTTACATTGAAGAAGAAATCAGTGGCTTGAATGGAAAAAATTAAAAAGGGCAAGAGGGGAGCTTTACAACTTTCACAAATTAACTTTCACTGATTTGCTATGCATTATTTTCTATTCAATAATGAGCTGGGACAAGAAGATTGGCTTTATAGATGCTGTCATCAATTGGGTATGTTACAATTTTATTGATCAACTTTGGATTTGAGAAACTAACTTATATTTTATAGCTCAAAGAATTTGAAGTTTTAGGTGTTTCTAAACAAGGCAAAATTTCATATTTTTTCAGTCCACTGTTTCTCAATCATGTTTTAGCTGTGTTACTTGATGTTAATGACAAAGTGGATTCGCCAAGAGGTGCTCAAACTTTAAATAAACAGATAAGTACTTTGAAAAAATTACCTATAGAACATTTCTTAGACATAGTTTCAACCGAGTTCAATCCAATCAATGAATTAAGAGAATCTAATTTGAATGGATCAGAAGATGGTAAATCAGATTTGAAGGGCTCTAATTTAGAAATACTAAACAAGTTTCTCGAATCAGTTGATATTGAATTACTTTGTGCATGGACGGATAATACTGCGGAAGATACTTACGATGTTCATACACTCGGTAGCAGTGTTTACAAAAATGCCAAGAATATTTTCAAGAGTATGAGTTTTTTGGATTCAAAAGAGGAAAATTCCAAGACAGCAAAAGATTTACTGATGTATGATAAGAAAATGCCAAGGGATCTGATGTCTGATGTAAAGGCAATCTATGAAATGCATAATATGAGACTAGATGAATTGCTTTCTTTTATTGATCAATTGTATATTTATATGTCTGTGTTATTCTGCATTGGGATATTCAGTAAAAGAGGCGCATTAGGATTGGTTCAAACAAATTACCTTTCTGATGAGTCGAAATCATATCTAAAATTATGGTGTAAAGATGTTGATTATCATTATATTGATCTTGGAGAAATTGAAGATTTTGAAGAAGCTAAAAGTGCAATGAGTATGAATCTTGAATCTGCACTTGGTAAATCTGCAGGTTGGCTGAATGTTATGGGTGAAACAGTAAGTGCTGAAAGAATCGTATTTAAAGAATTAGAAGATGTGAAAGTTAAATGTAAACAACTTTCAACTGTGAATCTTAAACTTCTCAATGATAGGGAAGAATTAGGAGTGAAAAATGAAAGCCTCTTAAGTATTGTTGATAAATTAGGTAAAGAAATTGAAACTTTTGAAACAAAATTAACTGAAAAATGTAAAGTTGAGACTTCATTAAATGAAGAAAAAACAGAATTAGTTCAAGAACATAAGGAATCTGAATCTCGATTGAGGGATGTTATCAAAGAATTGAGAACAGAAAAATCTAAATTGATTGAGATGCATGAATCTGTAGTTGAAGGATTGAATTGTCGTATTGAGCTTTTAAAAGAAAATTCTAAAGCGGACAATAGTTTAGCTGAGAAACGGATTGAAGAACTTCATAAAGTTTATAAGGAAACTATAAAAGAATTGGAGGATAAAATTACTGAATTAAAATTTGAGAAGGATGCAATCAACGAGCAAGAAACAATTGTTGAATTACAAAATAAAGTTGCGAATCTGAATACCGTATTGAAACTGAAGGAGAAATACTATGAAACAAAAGATAAAGTATTGAAATCAAAAGAAGCAGATTTGAAAAAACAGAAACAATCAATAGATCAGCAAAATGTTCTTGTTAAATCTTACATTACGAAATTTAACAATGATTGTAAATTATGGAAACGAAGATTTAAATCCAGTTCTCAAATTGAAGAAGGTTCGAATTCTAGTTTGAATAATATTCTAGCTTTAAATTCAAATTTGACAAATAGGTCAGATTTGAGTGATTCCATTAAAATATGTGAAGGAAATGTTTTATCAAGTAAGGATTGTGATATAGATACTTTAGAGAAGACAAAGGCTGAACTTAAATCAATGTTTGATATAGTGAAAACAAGTATGAATACCAAATTGGACGATGGTACTAATCTTCTTTACGTTAAAGCCAATAAAATTGAAAGAGAAGTAGAAAGTATTAAACATAATCAAGAGAATAAAAGTTTAGTTTTGAAAGATATGGTTTTTATGTTTGAAAACAAATTGAGTTTATTAGAGAATAAAGTGATTGATATTGGTGATTATAATAGCAATAAGAATAGTTGTTTATTTGATAAGAGTAGTACAAATAATTCCAAGATTATACGAGAATGTTTCAATGTTAAGCAACTTATTGATAGATATAATAATAAATCAATTGATAAAATTGAACTTAAATTAATTATAAAGAAAAATGATGAACTTTTATATGAAGATCCAATGGGGAAAATATATGATTTTAAAGAATATGATGATTTTGAGACAATTAAAATTGTTTTACCACTTAAATTTATTATTGATTTAATGACAGTTGATGATAATTTTGAAGATATTAAAGGATTATATAAAGAAGAGATGAATAAATTATTAATTAGACATCGAAAATTAAAAGATTGTTGTAAAGTACAACGTGAAAGATGTATTAAATATAATGAGATGATTAAGGAACAAATAAAGGAAGATAAGAAAGTTCTAGATTGGGTTATATCATTAAATGATAAAGTGAATCATATTCGAGAAGTTATTGAAAGGAAAGTTAAAGAATCAAGAGATGAGAATATTATGCAAAAATTTGAACAATTTATGAAGATATTTGTACCATTCCCTATTAAGGGTGTAGATGATAATGTAGATGAATTGAATTGAATTGAATTAATAGTACACGTATATATAAGTGACTAGTATACAAGATGTATAAAATAGATGTATATAGAAGAAGAGGAAGAAGAGGGAGTAGTGGTAGCAAAACGAGGAGGAATTGATGATATTACAAAATTATCAGTAAGATGGATAGTGTTTATCTATTCTAAAAATAGTCATTAATCAAATACGATATGAGAATTGATTAGAACAAAGCATCTAAAGTACAACAAACACATAAAGCGGCCAAACAAGCCATACAACAATCGTTATTGTTTGATTGAGGAGGTTGTTGTTGAACATAAACAGGTTGTTGTTGTTGAGGAGGACCTTGTTGATAATACTGTTGAGGAGGTGGTTGTAGATAGTAACCTTGAGGAGGACCTTGTTGGTACTGTTGCTGATAACCTTGTTGATAACCCATGTTTGGAGGAGGATCTTGAGGAGGTCTGTAAGACATGAATAAGGGTAAGGGTGGAAGGGGGCTGTGTAGTATTTATAAAGTATAATCTGATCCAATGTTCCATCGTAATTAATCAATTTCATGCATGGCTTGTTTTGAATAAATTGAAATTGAAATTGAAATTGAAGCACTGGCAGGAATTGTACTGAGGCCAGCGCTGAAACTGGAAAAAAGTCGCGAAAAATTTACGCGCTGAGCTGAGCGAGCCTGTTTGTCTGTTTGTCAGTTTGTAGGGGTTGGTGATGGTGTTGGTGGGGTTGATGGTGTTTGGTTGGTGTAGTTAGCTGTAGTTAGCTGTAATTAGCTGTCGGTCTGTGTTGCTGTGGTACTGGTACACAGGAGAAGTGACTGGAAGAATTGGCATTACACAAAACAACACAAAACAACAAACAACAAACAATTAACAAACAAATATCAAATATCATAATAAACACACACACGTATACCTATTAATATACCATTCAGCTATAGACGATGGATTCCACACAGCTGGCAAGGGTGTCGAGAAAGGATCTGCTCAATCTCAAATTGCAGGCTGGTACTGGTAGGGATAAACGAAGGGGTTTAGAAGATAATAATGAGGATAATGATGAGGAGGAGGAGGACTTTGATAACGATTTCTCCTTACATGATTTGAAGAATCTGGCATTATCTTCCCCCTCCCATGCGAAAGATGATGATTTGGTATCTAATACTTCATCTTCTGCAGCATCAACAGTCATTCATAATCCCCATCTAAAATCTGATGAAGAGACAAAACATCTACAATTACATGATTTAAACACTTTGGAATCGGATCCAGATTTACATAACAAACTCCATCGTACTTTGAAACTCTCTAATCTAAATTCACAAATCAATGAGGATACTAATGACAATTCAAAAACTGATAATACCATAAATGATACATTAGATGATGGTAATGATACAATCAATGGAATAATTGATGAGTTGAATAGATTCGATGATACTGATGATTCAAATATAATGAAATTACAAGATAATGATAAATCACCCACGGAAGAAGAAAATAGTAGTAATGATTCCATTAACATGGTTGTTGAAGATCTTACTGATGACAAACTTTTAGATTTCATAGATGGTATGTTACCATCCCCACCTTCATCTCCACCACGAGAATTGGATCCTTCAAAATTATATGCATTGTATGATTTCACAGGACCCGATCCTTCACATTTACCACTTTCAAAGAATGATTCAGTGCATCTTTTAAATGATTCTGATTCTTATTGGTGGTTGGTTAGGAAAGATGATAACAATAGAATAGGTTTTGCACCTGCTGAATTACTTGAAACTTACACTGAACGTCTTGCAAGATTAAATTGTTGGAAAAATGAAGTTTTAGAAAGAGGTGGAATTAAAGGTTTACGTCATGAAGAAGAAAGGAAACTGTTTAAATCTGAACATCCACCAAGTTTAACTAATTTATTAGGTAGTAGTAATGTCTCATTGCAAAATAATTTAGAGAGGAAAGGATCTTTGAAAAAGCCAAAATTTGGAAGTGGTGAAGATCTTTTCGAAGATAATAAAAAGACAGTATCATTTGCTGATATACATGAGTTTCAAGAACATTCTGTTTTATCAGAATCAGAAAGTATAGAAGATGGATCGATGCAATTAAATAACTCCTCTTTGAGTTTGCTTAATAATTATGATAACGATGAAAATAATGAATTTCATAAAGTCATTTCTAATGATGATTCACAATCAACCAATCATTTAATGGTACCGAAAACTAGAAGGAAGAATTTCTTGATTAAAGATTTAGATACTTATGTTGATCCAATAGAAAATGAAGAAGAACGTAGTTCCACATCACCTATTAGCAGTGCTAATGATGATGTGAATTCTTTAATAAGTACACCTACAAAGGATCAAGATCATAATATAACGGTAAGTACATGTGGTTCAACTGAAAGTGTTGATCAAACTACAAATATTAAGCCATTACATGTTAAAAAAATCAGAAAATACCATGATAACAATAAAACTATCTCTTCTCCTATGCCATCAAAGCGTAAAGATTCACCTGATACCCAAGAACATCGTTTAGCTAGTTTGAAAATGTTGGATGATTTATTAGACATGTACCCTGAATTTGCAAACATCCAGGGAAGTTCACCAAGTGCTGAAAATTCTCCACAAAAGGAAAAGTTGGGTGAAGGTTATCATTCAAGTCGAAATAATTTGAAAGATAAACTGTTTGATACAGTATCTACTTCTCCTCTAAGAACATCAGTTCCAATAGAACTTGGAAGTATAGAATTTTCAGATGTTAATAATACTACTAATGATAACTTACATCCAAGTACACAGCGTATATTCACACCACTTTTTTCAACAATTGAAAAACTTGACCAAATGGTGTCTGATTTACAACATCTATAGAAATTAATTGTGTAATCTTGTTTAAATGACTTATAAATGAAAGTAATTGTAGAAAAATCGGTAAGTAACCACTCTCGTTAAAATATCAGTTCAACCCATAATTTTTGAAAATTTTCAAATTTTGAAAGAACTCAGATCGATCTCACCAAAATTCTCGGCAACTCAACCTAACTACTAATCCATTGTTAGTTTAGTCAAACGTACATTCAAACTCATCCTAATTATACTAAATATGGCATCTGTAGGATCTACATGGGTGCCAGATAACAATAGTTTACAACAACTTGTCCATATTTTCACAGGAACTTTATCATCAGATGCAAATACAAGACAAGAAGCAACTAATGCCTTAAATCAAGCAAAATCAATTGATGATTTTGATAATTATCTATTACATATTTTACTATCTTCTGAAATAGATGATTCAACGCGAGCATCTGCTGGTTTATATTTAAAGAATGACTTAGTTAAGAATTTCAAATTTAAAAAACCTGAATTACAATCACATATTTTACAATTATTACCACATGGTTTATTAAGTGATAGTTCATTTGTACGACATATTGTTGCTGGTATAATCAGTGCTATCTTTCGTGCTGTTGGTATTCATGGTTGGCCATCTGTTGCAACAGATTTGATTACATTAATTTCAGGTGCAGCTGGTGAAAATGCAATTGATGGTGCTTCTGAAGCTTTAGTATCAATCTGTGAAGATTCAAGTAGAATGTTAGAATATGAAATTAATACAGAATCAGGTATTATCGTTCCAATGCAATTATTGATTCCAAAACTTATTGAATTGATTCAAACTCCTGGTTTAAACCCAAAAATAAAGGCTAGATTTCTCACTTGTTTAGTTCATTGTGCAAATGTTGGCGCAAATACAATATATTCTAATTTAGAACCTATTCTTACACTGGTTTTCGGTTTATGTCAAGAACATAATCAGCATGTTGAAATTGAGCAACAAATTGCTGCCTTATTTTTGGCAATTCTTGAAAAATGGCCAGAAAAATTATATTCAAACTGGTCTGGTATTGTCTCCTGGTGTATCTATATGGTTGATCAAGGTAATGAAAATGTTGCCTTAAAGGCCGATGAATTCTTACTAGCTATGAGTACATCTGAATTACCAGTTGAATTGATTTTGCCTTACTTAGAACAACTGATTCCTGTCTTATTGAAAAAAATGGTTTATTCAAGTGAAGATATTGAAGAAATGGAAGCTGAAGATGCAAAGGATGATGGTTCAGAAGATAAAGATGAAGATATCAAACCACAATTGGTAAAATCAAAAGAACATAAAGCAGTTAAAAGAGAAAATGCAGAAAATCCTGCCTCAATTGTTAACAAAGCTGATAATGGTGATGATAGTGACGATGATAGTGATGATGATGATGATGAAGATGATGACTTTGATAATAATTATACATGGAATTTAAGGAAATGTTCAGCTGCAACTGTGGATATTCTTTCTACAAGTTTCCCTCAACAAGTACTTCAATTTTCATTCCCTATAATCAAGCAAAATATGAATGCATCCACTTGGCCAATTCATGAAGCTGCTATTCTTACATTAGGAGCTATCTCTGAAGCGGCATTGCAACACGCAGATGCACAATTACCTGAATTGATTCCATTTTTAGTGGAAAGACTCAAAGATGATCAACCTAGAGTTAGACAAATATCTTGTTGGACACTTGGAAGATATTCTAGCTGGGTCTGTTCTGAGGCACTTGCAGGTGGTTCATTTGCTAATTACTTTGCACCAACTTTTCAAGCAATTATGGATTGTGCATTAGATAAAAAGAAAATTGTTCAAGAAAGTGCATGTTCTTCGTTATCCGATTTCATTGAAACTAGTGAACCACAATTACTTTCTCAATTTGTTGAACCTCTATTACATCATTTTCAAGCATATTTTGCAAATTACCGTAGAAAAAATTTGATTGTATTGTATGATACTATTCAAACTTTTACTGAAAAATGTGGTGAAGAGCTAAAATACAATCCTAATTATGTTGAAATTTTACTTCCTCCATTAATTCAAAAATGGCAAGTATTGGATGACAATGATAAAGATCTATGGCCACTTCTTGAATGTATGTCATCAGTTGCTGCTTCCATTGGTGAAGCATTTGCTGGTTGTGCAGAACCAGTTTATGAACGTGCAATCAGAATATTACATAACTGTATCNCTGGTTGTGCAGAACCAGTTTATGAACGTGCAATCAGAATATTACATAACTGTATTGAACAAGATAAAATTGCTTCAAGTGATCCAACCTTTATTGGTCCTGAAAAGGATTTTATTGTGACTTCATTGGATCTCATTGATGGTTTGATTCAGGGATTAACTATTCATTCTGGTGATTTGATTACTCATAACGATAACAAGAATAAATTTTCTTTGATGGAATTGGTCTTAACAACTTTAGATGATAATTCAGATGATGTCAGACAATCAGCATACGCATTGATCGGTGATTGTGCAATCTTTCTTTTCGACCTTTTGATTAAACCCTACATTCAGCCTTTGATGATTAGTATCTACCAAGAAATAGGTAGGCTGAATGATTGTTCTGTTGCTTCCTGTAATAATGCCATTTGGGCTCTAGGTGAAATTGCAATAAGATCACCAAACAATTTAATAGATCAATATCTTGATAACTTCTTGAGAATTTTAGAGCCACTAATTCATGATTTTAATGCTGATATAACTCTGTTGGAAAATACTGCTGTCACTATTGGTAGATTTGGTATTCACTACCCAGATAAGACATACACAATTGCTCAAGATGTTCTAATTATGTGGTCAGAACTTATATCAGGTCTTGAAGATAATGAGGAGAAGGCAAGCTCAGTTCATGGAATGTGTAATGTTGTTATGAATCATCCAGATCTTGTAAATGATCTAGGTAATGTTCGTGGGTTTATTGACTTGATAGCAAATTATCATGAGCCTACTGTTGAATTAGTTGAAACCTTCAAAATTTTGTTGAATGGATTCAAATCTGGACTTGGTCCGGAATGGGATCGTATGGTCAATGATTCTGTATCTGGACAAACACTACGTCAAAGATATGGCGTATGAAAAGTCCAACCAATGCATTTATGCCTGTAACTCACTTGTTAAACCATGGCCTATTTAATTTCTATAGAAGATATATTTATATGTGTGAAACGACAACTAATCAGTTCTTGGATCTAGTATTAAGTTACCAATCGGTACAGTGGAAACACCTTTACCTAGGGCATAAATTGAATTACCACGTAGAATTGTCTCTAGTACTCTACCTTTGAGAACTTTACCATCAAAAGCAGTAAGCTTGTTTTTAAAGAAAGTTTTTGCGTTAGCAACAGTATATTCCATTTTTGTATCAAAAATGGCAAAGTCGGCATCATAACCAACAGATATTCTACCTTTTCTATGAGATAAACCAACTTGTTTTGATGTATTCACTGCACACCATTGTACAATATCAGTAATTTCAATACCAAACTGTTGAGTTCCAACTGTATATAGCAAAGGTAAACCAAAACCAACAGATGATATACCACCCCATGCTTCAAAGAAATCACCTCTTTCGAGTCCCTTAAGTTCTGGTGTACAAGGTGAATGATCGGATACGACCGATGTAATGATTCCATCTTTGAGGGCTTTCCATAACTGTTTACGATTTTCATCAGAACGAATAGGTGGGCAACATTTGAATTGAGTAGCACCATCTGGAATATCTTCAGCCTTCAAGGAAAGGTAGTGGAAACATGTTTCAACGGTGAGTGGTAAAAGTAAGGTTTCTTTAGCATGTTTTATAAGTGGTAAAGCTTCTTTAGTTGCTAAATGAACGATGTGAACTTTCGTTAATGGTTGATTACCTGATTTTTCAACACTACCAATCATACAACGAATAATGTTTTTGATCGCAGTACATTCAAAGGAGTCTGGACGGGAGGCAAGAAAAGATGAGTACTTCCTAGGATCGACATCACTCAACTCAACATCATGTTTTGCTGCAATAGCTAATGGTGTTTCTTCATTAGATGTAATGAGATCTTCGTGATGATTGACTAGTTTACTGGTTTTACCTGATAGAGGTTCTACAGCATGTAATTCATGAGAATGCGCAAGAGCATCTACTTGAGAGTCTTTCAATCCGTCAAAATGAACATGCTCATGTTTCTCATCGCATTCTAGTTCTTCAATACTGGAATCGTTCTCGTTGTCCATTTCTGCATGAAACATCAACATGGTATTTTTACCCTTAACAACATCTAACGCTTTCGAGATGTATTCTGGGGTAATCATAGGAAACTCTTCAACACCAGAATCCATCATAAAACCTTTGAATCCTCTCACTCCTGCGTTAATCAAAGGTAAAAGATCCTCTAAATTATCAGGAACAAGGCCACCCCAAAAACCGGTATCTACCCAAATCTGACCTTTTGCAGATTCCAGCTTGATATTAAGATTTTTAACAGTTGTAGTAGGTGGAATAGCATTTAATGGCATATCAATCACGGTAGTTACACCACCAGCAGCTGCAGATTGTGTACCGGTTGCAAATCCTTCCCAATCAGTTCTACCTGGTTCGTTAAGGTGGACATGTGCATCAACCAAACCTGGCATTATCACATGGGGAGTAAAATCACGGAATGACTGAATGTCATATTTAGCAATCAAAGGATCATTTTTAGTGATTACTTCAGGGAGTATTTCAACGATTTTACCTGAGGTGGTTGAAAACACAATAGTAGCAGGTACAACAGCACCATCAATGACGACTCTAGAAGATGCAATAGCAGAGGACATTGGTGATAGTATATGAATCTATTTAAAGAGGGACCAACATATAAGCGGTATAGTCTCCAACGGTTGAACCCGTTATGAGAAATTCAGTTCTGACAAGATCCATAACTCCAATCCGTTTACTCCAACCGAAAAATACCACATCGCCGATTTGCGGAGATCGCCGAGGTCGACTTTGCACGTGATTTAGAAAAGTTTACAGTTCTTTACTCTATAGAGTCTTGTCTTGTCTCGTCTTTACCTATTTCTACAAGAGTAGAGTGTCTTGCAATACTGGGTTGCTGGATATTTCTGAGGCGTACTTGGTTGAAGTCAACTCTTGCAGAATCTTGACAGCTTCGGCACTCTCTAGCTTTTCAAGACCTCCAGCTTCTATTACCTTAGCTTTCCATTCTTTGAGAATGGCTTTCAAAGTTTCTTTTCCTTCCACATACTCTTCTTTACTATACTTTGCCTTTTTGATCTCTTCCGGGTTCTGCTTTTCCTCTTCCAGTTCAGCAGCCTTTCTTTTAGCCATTGAAATGATTTTTTGTGGAAACTTTACTAGTTCTGCCACATGGATACCAAATGATTGGTCACAGATTCCTGGCTCAACTTTATATAGAAGAGTAACGTTATCTTCAGTTTCTCTAGTATCTGAATCTTTTTTACTTTCTTCAACATGTGCAACAACATGCAAATTTCCAACATTGTTGTACTCTTTCGCCAACTCGGTAAGTTCATGAAAGTGAGTAGCAAATAATGTCCAAGATTTAATATCTTTAGCTAAATGTTCACTGATGGCCCAAGCCAAACCAAATCCATCGTATGTACTAGTACCACGGCCAAGTTCATCAACAATCACCAAGCTACCTTCGTGGGCAGAAGCAATTATAGAAGACATTTCAAGCATTTCTGCCATGAATGTAGAGACACCCTTCAATTGAGAATCTGAAGCACCAACTCTAGCATGAATTGCATCAACAATTGCAAATTCAGAATTTTCCAAACAAGGTACAAAACTACCAATTTGATTCATCAAACATATAACACCCAATGTCCTGATATATGTCGATTTACCACCCATATTAGGACCTGTAATAAGATAAAAATCCTTACCTGATTCCCATTTGTCACCATTAACACTGACAACTTCTTGATTGTCATTCTTCGGGCCAAGAACATAATCATTCGGAATAAATGAAACACCTTCAGTTACTTCTAAACAAGGATGTCTAGCTTGCCATACTCTTATGCGTCTCTGTTCGTCCTCCAATCCCCATATCTTTTGAGGTCTTGTATATTCAATTGGTGCACACGTAGCAACAACTGCAAATGAAGCAATGACATCTAAACTATCTAAAACAGTTGAAAGTCTGGTAAATACAGGAACATAAGTAATAGCAATTGATCTGATTTCAGAAACAATAGTTGATTGTTGTTTAGCATATTCTTCTAAAACGTTCTGAAACTCGTTAGAAAGGCTTGTTAATTCAACAGTTGTAAAGAAAACACCAGCTTTAACTGTTTGTAACTCTTGATATTGACTATTCGATGCACTTTTACTTCTAGATGAACTTGATTTACCACGTAAAACTCCAGAATCATTTCTAGTTAATCTAAAACACCAACCATGATTAGTATTTTGTTCTAATTTCAATTTCTTATCAATCTCCATGCCTAAATCCAATGCAGCATCTTCGTGAATCTCTTTCATTTGTTGCTCAATTTTCTCACGTTTGGTTTGAAGTTCCATGAGTCTGTCATCATATTGAGGATTTATCTGAATCAGTGACATTGCTGATGCAGCTGATGTTGCATTTTCCAAAGATTCTAAATCTACTGTTTGTTCAATCATTTCTGCAAACTTACTCAACACTTGTAAGTGTTCATTCATGTCGTTAACCCAATATTCGTAAACTAAATCCTTAATTGATGAATCATCATTCAAACCATCATTTAAAATTTCAATGGCATCAGATAGATTTTTAACTAATTGGTACAATCTCACAACTTCATCTAAGCCAGAATAT
Organism: Pichia inconspicua; assembly: GCA_004931855.1. Taxonomy (NCBI): domain Eukaryota; kingdom Fungi; phylum Ascomycota; class Pichiomycetes; order Pichiales; family Pichiaceae; genus Pichia; species Pichia inconspicua. The sequence continues at coordinate 62,907 of SELW01000396.1, forward strand.
CTCTTTCCTGATAGTTTCCTTAATAATCTAGATATATCAGGAACAAAGCTGAGAAACTTACTTCTAAGGCTACCTAGAACACCCGCATTTTGCACAAACCATTCCACAAGAGAATGACGATCATTAATTGCTTCAACATCAATCAAGGGTTGTTTAATCCATTGTGCTAATAATCTAGAACCACCAGCTGTTTTACAATGATTTAAAAGAGAATAAATTGAAGTAGGTGCAGATGAGATACCAGCACTTCCTACAATAGAACCTTCTGCATTATTACCTGACGGAAATAAATTTAGTGCTCTAACTGCTGCAGCATCTAATCTCATGTATTTCTCAAGATCATATTTTGCCACAGTAAGACTACCTCTTATTGAATCATTTCCCAATAAACCGAGATAAAGAATAAGAGAATTTGAGGCGCCTAGTGCTTTTGTCATTGAAGCTAGTTCAGAAGTAGCAAGAATATGTTCATCACCTGTCATTGTTACCAAATCCTGATCCGAATTGTTGGATGAAAATGTGGATGAGTTTACAGGGGTGATTAAAATATCACATCTGTCAATCGTTTGAGTAAGTCTAGTAAACTCAATATCATTGCTTGATGCAGCATTTGATGAAATCAAGCACTCTTTGATTCCTAATTGAATGAGGATTGATTCTGTGTTGGAAAACAACTCTGTATCGGGATATTCAGAAAGGCCTAAGAATTTAGTATTTGGATCATAAAATGATAAACCAATTCTCTTACCCTCTTTGGCAGAGTTTGTTAGGTTGATCGCTGCAATTATCGATGATGTAGCTAGTTCAAGATTAGAATTCACATTTGTCTCGTTATCTGCATTTAAGTATAATAAATCCTCGATTTCATCCAGATGACCTGGAGAAGCAGTCTTTTGAATCTTCCAATTGTTTGTAGAACTATTCTCGATCTGATAGATTTCAATTTTGTAGTTTTTTTGCAATATAAGTGTATGAAGAAGGGAAGAAAATGTTGGTTCTGAAAGGGGTAGATATTGAATGCATACTTTTCTATCCAAATCCTTTGGATGTGCAATCAAAGGAGATGATTTTAGAACTGAATGAGAAGAATAGACTATCTCTGCAGCCAAAACTGCGTCTTCATCGAAAAGTGTGTAATAATAATTAGTTGATGTTTTTCCTCCATTTCTAAGAAGGACTCGTACAGTTCTTTGCGGAGGAGGATCTAGTTTCAAGTAAGACCGGTATATAGATGGTTGAGTCTCTGTTTCCTCCGTATAGACATTAGCAGACATTTTGTAGTTTGTTGCGTGCTGAATCTCGTAAAGATAGCTCAAGATATTGGCGTCTTACGTGTACTAAGCTTGTAAACCAAATATTGACGCGTCAGCGATTCGGTGGCGATCGATCGAATTAATTCGACGAGAGTTTTTGACGTCGAGCAAACTTCTCCAAGCAAGAATTGATTGGAAATAAGCTTGCAAGTCTTTCCTCCTTTCACATTTGAGCAAAATTACTTACTGAGATATCTGTCTCTTCCCGTAATAGGGACAATGAGTCTGCTATTACGGTCATGATCAAATTGAATAGGATGATAAGCCATGGTGTGATCGGTGTAGACCGCAATCTTACGTGATCACAATAAACAAATCAACAAATGTTCGTTTCAGGACTTGTTCACCATAATTTGCTATGATAGTAGTACTCAAAACTTCATTTCATCATCTGTACTGGTTAGTTTATTCATAAACTGAGTTACTGTTCTTTTGAAAGGGATTGCACTCTCGTATTTGAGGAATTTACTCATGGTTTTGATACCTATATCATAGATCCAAGCTAGCTTCTCTCTCTCTCTCAGTACCATTCTGATATTGTCTAACCATCTCCTCAATCTCCAACCAAACATCTCTCATGCTCAACCTGCCCTGATAGTTCTCTAACATGTCTTCAAAACATTTTAACCCAGTATAATACTCCATTTCTTTCAAAACAGTGGAGGCCGAAGTAACCGTTTCGTTATACTTAGCGTTGTTAAGAAGGCAGATCATATGGGTACCAGGTAAGTCTAACTGGTCATTTGGTGGATTGGTTTTCCATAAATCTTGAATATCCTTAAAAAATTGGGTAGTAATACCTCCTACATTAGCAATTGCTTCTTTCAAGACTTGCTCACCATAATTAGCCATGATAGTGCTCAAAACCTCAGCGACTCTATCCAACCTCTTGATGATGTACTTAGTGTTAGTGATACGATCTCTAGATGTATCCTACAATTCAATCCCATCACATTTCAAACCAAATCTTGTCAACTTTTGGACATCGTTGACTTCAAACATTAATGACAGGATAACACCAATTTCACTAGTTCTACCAGTAGCATTCGTAGCAATCTTTTTGAATGTTTCTAGCCAAGATTCAACATCCTTGGTATCTTTCAAGTTCTTTTCCTGAAGTTTGCAGGATTTGTCCATGTTGGTTGTCCAGTGGTCTACTGCCTTACTGAACTCACCATAGTTAACGCTTAACTCGCTGATGTTTGAAATTTCAGAAGTGTAATAGGCATTGAGGGATTCTCAATGCTTGACATCAAATGAATCACTATAACAAAAGTCAAATGTTAATCCACATCCCTGTTTCCACTTTCTTTTGATCTCAACTCTCTGAAACTTGAGTAGAATCTCGGTGTGTCCATCATATTCAAACTTGAAAAACACCTACTCTTCATCCTTTTTAAACTTCCCATAGCTCCTGGGAGGAATTTCTAGTTTGAAAATTCCAGTTGCTTTGAAATTGCGTTGAACTCTTAACTTTGGGTTGTATAAATCACACCTATACTGTTTGCTTCTTGAATTTCTCTCTGGAAGAGCAAGTGGCAGTGT
>SELW01000681.1:0-102544 GCA_004931855.1 Pichia inconspicua
GAAAGAAAGGAATAATGAAAGAAAGAGAAATAGGCGGAATTGCAGAATGCGGCTGTGCGTGGAAAGAAAAATGTTCCACTGCGTAAGCGCGAAAAGTGGAAAAAGTGGGAAAAGTGGAAAAAGAGTGTTCTGTGCATTAGCAAAAGGAGGTGAGGAAACTAAACTGAACTGGCTGTCTTTTATGCGATCCAATCCTAATTGCCAATATGACTGCCGTAAAACACTGCCACGTCCTGCAGGAACGCTGAACGTATAGAAGGGCTGTCAACCATCAACGAGTGACGTCCGTCGTGGTAAACTTTCAAAGTAACGTCTACATTGTCAAGACGATTGACTTTACGTACCCACTCTTCCGAGGCCTTAACATCATTAATTTTGTCTGCATCACCATGACATACTAATATTGGTAAACCACGAACAATTGATGAGGCAATATTATCATTAAGTAATGCACGACCACGTAGAATGAAATCACGTGTCTCTATGAATGCACCATTGAGTGTTTTAGGATCAATAGCTGCACGCATCCAAGATTGCCATTCAGGATCACCAGTGATAGCTTCAACATCAAGTGGGGAAGGTACACGTAGTGTCCTTGTGAATGGTAAAACACTGAAGAATCGAACAACCCATTCGATAATTTGTCCAGGATGAGTATATGGGTGTAGTTCAATTAATGGAGCACAAGCAACGATTGATTTGACATTTGAGATTTGGTAAGTATCATTTTTACGACCACCACAACCGCATGCATAATTAAGTACTAATCCACCACCCATTGAATGACCGAATAAATGTACTTCACTAATTGTTGGATCAGCTACAGATTTAGAGATCATTGAATCAATTGCAGAATATGCATGATTATCATTAGCAATACCACGACGACCATTTATTAAACGTGTTGTACCTTCACCACGTTGATAGAAGAAGAAAACATTGACGTTTAAAGTTTTGACTAAATATTCTGCCAATTCGGTGTATAATACATGATGATCTCTATAACCATGTACAATTAAAATCAATGGTCTAACATCTGGTACTTTCCATTTATAAGTCACAAAAATACAATCATCGATTGTAATTTCACCCAATTCTGGTGTTAAAGTTGGCTTGTAAGGTGGTTCCATTGTCAACAGATAGTATCAATTGTTTATGAGTGTAAGATTAAACCCCTTTATCGAGCTTTAAATTTAACGGTACTGTTCCCGCGAATTGGGCTTTTAATATGAATATTAAGAATAATAAAATTTAAGGTTTATTTATTTAATAAAATAATACTAAGATAGTTTGTAACATTATAAATCAGATCTAGTAACAGTTCTTACATCGAGTGGATCATCTAATAAAGTTTTTGGACCAGAATAAGGTTCACAATCTTCTCTTTTAGTCGTTCCAGGTGGTGGTGGAGAACCATTTTTAAAACCTTGTAAGATTTTAACAACATCATTACTTTCATGTAAATCTTCATAATAATCATCATTAATTTGAATCATTGGAGCATTTGCACAAGCACCTAAACATTCAACTTCTTCAATTGAGAATAAACCATCAGATGTAACTTCTCCAGGTTTAATACCTAATTCTTTAACAACAGTTTCCATAACTTGATCACTATTACATAATTGACAAGGAGTTGTTGTACAAACTTGAACATGATATTTACCAACAGGTTTACGTTGGTACATTGTATAAAAAGTTGCAACTTCATAAACTCTCATTGGTGGCATATCTAATTTTTTAGCAACATAATTCATTGCAGAAATTGATGTAAAACCAATTTGTCTTTGAGCTAAATCTAATAATGGCATACATGCACCTTTCTTATATTGTGGTGGATATTTCTGTATAATTGCAGCTGCACGTTTCTCATTCTCTGGTGTGAATTCAAATGGAATCTCAGAATTATTCTCTGGTGTGTCCCTATGAACACCGATCATATGGGACCCTCTAACAGGGATGACCCTAGACACCACTATTGGTGTTCTGTAAACATTCGCTACTCTTCCAATACTAGCTCTAATTGAGGTAAACATCGTTGACACTAGAAAGGATGTAGGATATACCTATTATACTCTCTCTCTGTATATACAATCTCAGTTGAAATCTCCAATTCGATGCGAGGATTGAGAAAAATGCAGCGAATCGCGCAAGCGCAAAAGTATTAATTTTATTAAGGGGAAATAAAGGTTTTGGGTGCACGGGTGTGGGAAACAGAGAAAAGTGTGGCTGGTGAGGAAAGCGTGGCTGGTGGGGATTATGTGGCTGGTGGCAATTTCTGTGTGGCTGGTGCTGAGTCATTTCCCAGCTGTCCACACTTTCCAGAACTATCAAGTAATATCAAATAGTATCAAATAGTATCAAATAGTATCAAATACTACTCTAATAGCAAATACTATTGAATACCACTCTGCTTTACAGATGACTTACCGTATCAACACACGTGTGGTCAAGGTGTCCCATGACGACACCCACAATGCTTCCATCCCACCAATCTACCAGTCTACAACTTTCAAGACTGACTCCGTTGCTGATATGGCTAATCAGGCTTACGACTACACTCGTTCAGGTAATCCAACGAGAACTACACTGCAAGATCATTTAGCTCAAATATTCAATTGTAATCATATCTATGCTGTTAATTCCGGTATGGCATGTCTTGATGTCATCCTTTCAGCTTTCACTAAACCTAATGATCTAGTCATTGTTGGTGAAGATTTATATGGTGGTTCTGATAGATTACTTCATTTCTTTGAACGCAAGAGTAATTTGAAAATTCAACATCATGATACAACTAATTTACAACTACTTAAAGAGGCAATCACTTCATCTACTAAACTTGTCCTTATAGAATCTCCAACTAATCCACTTATCAATGTCGTCGATGTTAAAGCTATCGCTGAACATGCTCATAAAGTTAATCCTCAATGTATCGTTGTTTTCGATAATACAATGATGACTCCATTATTGATGTCACCACTTGAACTTGGATGTGATGTACATTACGAATCTGCAACAAAATTCTTAAATGGTCATCATGATATTATGGCTGGTGTACTTGCAACTAATGATCCTAAACTTGCAAAGGAATTATTCTTTGTAATTAATGCTACAGGTTGTGGACTTGCTCCTTTCGATTCTTGGTTATTAGTTAGAGGACTTAAAACTTTATCCATTCGTCTCGAAAGAGCTCAATCTAATGCAATTAAACTTGCAACTTATTTAGAATCTCAAGGTTTTAAAGTTCGTTATCCTGGACTCAAATCTCATCCACAATATAATCTACATTCTTCACAATGTCGTGGACCAGGTGCAGTTCTAAGTTTTGAAACTAATGATGTGAATTTTTCAGAATCAATCATCAAACATTGTAAATTATTCTCAACAACTGTTTCATTCGGTTCTGTTAACTCACTTATTTCTTTACCATTGAAAATGTCACATGCTTCAATCGATAAGAAAGTCCTCGCTGAACGTAACTTCCCACAAGATCTTATCCGTCTTTGTGTTGGTATCGAAGATATCCAAGATTTAATTGATGATTTATCAACTGCAATCATTGCAGCAAAAAGAGAAACTCGTGCAAAGTTGTAATTTTTATACTACATAAATATATGCTAGAATTTATCGCTTACAAAACCTTTTTTATAACCAACAACATAACCAACTCATCCATCCACGTCTACTACTATTCTGTCTTTCATCACCAGCCTGCTGGTTGTAACCCGTTTCAACTCCACCATTGCCACCTTTCAACAATGCCGTCCTTTCATTGACAACAACACCACCACCTGTACCTGAGCCTGTTCGTGTCTTCAAAAGATTATGAGAATGTGAATGTGTACGCTTCTGCTGCTGTTGCTGTTGCTGTTGCTGTTGCTGTTGCTGTTGAGTAACAGACATTGTCTGTTGTGTTGTAGTCTGTCGTACACCAGATCCATACCCATGTAAATTAATCTTCTTATTCTTCCCCCAACTCCAACCTTTACCATCATTCAATTTTTGCCAATCATATTCGAATCCATCATCAACTTCTGTCTCTTGTATAATACTCTCAAATAATCGCACGTACCTTAAATAATCAGGATCTTCTTCAAATTTTAAACGCCGTACACTACGTACATACTCTGCAACTTGTATTGGTAACCCATTACACAATTCTTCAATTGGAATCTTCTGTTTCTTTTCCCCAATCTTCTCATATTTGAGTTTATTAGTTGGAGCCTTTAAACCTTGCCATGGTAATTGACCTTTCAAAAAATAAACGAAAACATTACCTAAACTTTCTAAATCATCACGTCTAGATTGTTCACGACCAAGATGTGTATTAATTGACATATATCTAGCTGTACCTGAAAGCGACTTGCGCTCTCTATATGGAATATGTACATGAGTCATTGGATCCCTATATTGTTTAACCATCCCATAATCAACAAGATAAATAGTATTATCATTTGGTGTTGCACCAATAAGGAAATTATCAGGTTTAATATCACGATAAATTAAATTATTCTCATGTAAAAATTGAATTCTTTCAATCATTTGAATAGCTAATCGTGCAACAGTACCAATTGAAAATCTCCTCCCACACCATTCAAATAAATCTTCTAATGAAGGTCCCAGTAATTGTATAATTAAAATATTGTAATAACCTTCTTGACCAAAATAGAAAACTTTAGGAATCCCCTCAGCTGAAAGGTACCTCGTACGTTCAATTTCATAATTCTTATAATAATTGTTAACTGCACTATTCAAAATCTTATATGCACGAAACTCATCTTTTAATTGTGGTGCATCACTCTTACGTGATTCAAACTTAATTGCAACTGCTTGATTTGACCTTAATAAATCATAACCTTTGAAAATAATTCCAAACGACCCTTCACCAATCTTCTGCGCAATCTGATAATGTGATGCAATAATATTCCTATTCTTACTTCCCCCATTATTTGACGTCGTCGTCGTTGTAGTAGCTGTTGTTGCCGTCGCTGTTGCTGTTGCTGTTGTTGTGGACACACGGCTTAGTTTACCTTCCTCTTTACTGCCAGCCTCCTTCACTTTTTGCTCAGGTTGTTGCTCCTGCTGAAACTGTTGTTCTTGCCCCCTCAATGGCAGCTTCTGTTCCGTAGACATATCCTCGTTCGTGCAGTGCAATCGGCTCTTGTGTACACTTCTTTCTACTCTGTTGGGGCGTGCACTCGTTCTCTTCTCCACCCCAATATTCTGAAACTCATCAATCCGCAACTTTTTAATGCGAAGCTTGCGGCGAAAAAAAAACTGGAATAATGGGGGAAAACTGTTAGCTTAAGTTCAAGTTCCATTTACAAAGTTACACTACAAAAACTCTATTTCTTTCCCTTCTTCTTCTTATTCTTCTTCTTCTTGGATGGGGCGGTTTCAGTGGAAGCTTCGGCCTCTGTAGTTGCATTCAATTCGGATTCTTCTTCAACCTCTGCTTCAACCTCTGCTTCTGGCTTTTCCACACTTTCAGTGTCAACTTCAGCATCTACAGGTGCAACTTCAGCAGCTTCTGCAGGTTTTACAGCTTCTAAAGCTTCCACTGGTTCTTCTGTAGTATCCGCGACTTCCGCTGGTATTTCAGATTCTGCTACTTCCTCTTGTACAGCTTTAGCTGCTACTTCTTCTTGTGCAGCTTCAATTGCTTCAACTACTTCTTCAGCAGTTTCTTCAGCGGACTGAATTGAATCACCTTTTGCTTCTTCAGTAGTTACCAGTTCATCCTTCTCTTCACTTTCAATAGCTACATCTTCTAAACCCTTCACGACATCATCTACTGGTGCTGGCTGAATTAGAGTTTCTTCTTCAACATCAGAAACATCTTCATCTATTACAAAAGAGTCATTAGTTGCAATATTTTCCTTACTTGGTGTGAAATCTCTTTCGTTCTTTGTTGGATACACAGGTGCAATAATTGTTTCTCTTGTAAAATGCTCATTCTCCTCATGTCCCGTCTTAGTATTCCTCGAAAGAGCTGGAGATGGTCTAACAGATGTCTTTGTTGATCCTTGTGCAGATGCAGATGTTGGGGTAGGTAATGTCGATTTCTTCGCATGAGATATTTTACTACTCCTGTTTTTCTTTACTAATAAATCTGCATCGTTCAGTTTACCTTCTTCAAGCGTAAAATTTGGATCAAGTTTCTTAGCTCTGTTGATGGATTTCAATCTCAAAACTTCAAAATAGTTATATGCCCTACCTTTGTAGATATAATTAAGATCTTCATCTTCATCAATTTCATAAAATCCATTTTCAAGTTCATCTGATAAAGTTGATAAAAATTCAGAAAATGAATCAGCAACAACATATTTAACATTATAATCTCTTCCAAACAAAATCACTTGTCCCCATTTACCATTTTCAGCAGGATTCAAATCAATTGCAATGTTATTACCAACATTATCCTTTACAAATGGAATCCATAATGGATCATAGTATGTCTCAAGAACAAATTTTGGTGGACACGACCTTTGAACTCCAAAAGTTTGGAAAACTAAATCAGGTTGCTTTTGTTCATACTTGGCATAAACTTTCCTCCAAATATTCGTTTCAGCTGCAATAGCTTCAAGATCCATCAATTGATATGTGAAAATCAATCCACGCGTCTTACCCATTGAAACTTGACCATCATGGATTTGATAACTATCCCTGAAAGCTGATGGTAAATTTATATTCAAATCATTTTCAAAAGCATTCAAATCATTAGCTGTTGCACCACTTTGTAAATCATCTCCTAATTCAGGGAACTCCTTATCTAACCAATCATCGATTCTGTCCCAAATTTCAGTCATGTCTCGTACAGGTTGACCATTTTCATAATTACGTAATTCAATTTGAGAATCATTATTTAATTGAGAACGCATACCGGGTCTGTATGGGATAGTAGTACTTGATCTATTATTACCTACAGAATGTGAACTTCCAGTTAAAGAAACGGTTGAAACATTGTTTGGTAAAGATACCTGGGATCCACTATGGTTTTGACGAGAAACTCCAAGACCCTGTAATGGAGAACCACCTCTCGTGCGGTTCGTATTGGAACCATGAGAAGATGATGGGGCGTCATATTGCGCGTAATGATCCTGGGTAGTCACGTTATGGAAAAACTCCTTGATATTCTTGAAAAAACTCATTTGGAATAAATGTGATGAATCTAATGGTATAGCTCAAGCAATGTGAATAAGATTGGTGGGGGGAATACAGCAGCAAGAAGTGTGTAAACAACAACAAGGTGGAGACTCAAACCATCGACACTTTGTGCAATGCAGGAAGCGTCGACAAAGCTCGGCCAAATTTTCATTTCACGAAAACCGAGAAAGGAAAAAAAGTGTTCTCAGAATTACAGCTTCAACAAGCTATTGAATTATTAATACAGCTACAGCTGGAAGATAGCGTCGAGTGCTGATGGACGAGTACGCTTCTTCGGTGGTGGTGTAGCCGCTGGTGGTGGTGACGGTGGAGTGGTGGCCTTCACACCGTCCATAGCTGTATCGTCCTCGTCTTCGCTGGTGTCAACTACAAACTCGTCACTTTGTGCTTTGTTGTATCGAGAGAGTGCAGGTTTCACCTTTGTTCTGGTCCTTTTTGACGATATTGTCCCTTTGCTTTGTTTAATAGTAGACGCCGCAACATTGGTTCCAAGAGATGCATTGTACATCATCGGACCAGAATTGGGAACTGCAGTTGTATCCGATTGGTACTGAGTTTCTGCTTTGATACGTTTCGCCAACTCACGGAAACTTTTCTTCACATCACGTACGTTTTCACTAATGTTTAAGTTCCCATTCCCTGTTCCATCATCTTCACTACCATCTTCTAAACTCAATTCCTGTAACAGCTCAATATGCTCTTCTTCCTCCTTCTGTACAAATTTATTCAATATCTGTTTATCTTCCTCATGTGTTACAAGTGTAGACAGAGCATCAGCCACTTTCCTCTTGGTAAGCATAATCAAATCCTTATCATCAAGTTTGTCAGTGATCAAATCCAGAATATTATTCTCTTCCTCTTTGAACTCATCGTTTCCATCCTCATAATGGAGCTCATCATCTTCATACTCGACACCTCCCTCCGGATCAACTAATAATTTAGTTCGTGATTTATCATACCTTTTCTTCTTGTAAAACAATACAACATCATTTATATTGGCAACTCTTCCCACAAATCTATTGGAGAAAAAACGTGGATTCTCAACTTCATAACCTCCAGAATATTCTACTCTCAATCGAATCAACGGTAAGGGAATATCAGCATCAGTGAATATTTCGTCTTCAAATAATTCCTTATTATTGTCTTTCCACATCTGTTTTGCATTTTCAATCATCAGTTCAACCTCAATCATTAAATAATTCAAAACTTCCTTCTTATTGGAACTTGTAGCACTTAATCCACTTCGACTTAATACAATATCTTTCATAATAAAAGGTCGCACAGTCTTCAACTTGATAGGTTGTAAACTAAAATCTTTACCCTTCACACTCAAAACATATACATGTTTATCCAATGTTTCACCTTCACTTAAACTTGTAGCAATTGATGAGCCCGCTTGTAAGATATATGTACCAGTGATATCATTTTGCACTGCAACAGGTTTACAATCATGTTCATGTCCCCACAAGACAAAATCCAAAAATGTTGGCAAACATGTCTCTTCAACAACTTTTACACCAGGTCTATGTACATGATTCTGGTGAATACACATTAAATTGAACCATTGTACACTCTCTTCACTATCACCATCTTCTTCAGTATCAGGTTCTAAGAATTCTAAATTCCCACTTGCCATTGTCTTCATCAATCGTTCCTCACGAACACTATGTAATCCATACAATGCTAAATTTGTTTTCCCCTTGTTAAATAATAGTGGACATACAGTAATCTGTTCATTATCAATAACACGTCCAAAATGATTGATCAATCCACTAACACTCAGTATATCAAGTGGTGATAAAAGTTCTTCACCTGTAGCATCATCATGATTACCACTAATAGCATAAAGTGGCATACCAACATTGACATTCATGTCATATTCTGCAGGGTAAACGAAATGCTTTGTAGCCATCGCATCACTTGGATCAGAAACAAGTCTATACTCAATCGGTTTATCACACCAACAATATTCACGTAAAGCTCTCATTACATGATAATATGACTTCTTTGTTGGTGCATTGACATGAAATAAGTCTCCTCCTTGTACAATCATATCAACATCTTGTTCTCTACCTATCTTCAAAATCTCAGCAAATGTTTTCCATGAATCATCGCCACGCACTTTATCATTCTCCATATATCCAACATGGTTGTCCGTAGTTAATAATATCCTAAACGTATCTGGACCTGGTTCTATATATGAAACTTCAGGCATGTGTGTCTATCTCGTGCATGAACATCGAAGGCTCTTCTCACCAAACGTTAAGATCAACTTCAAATTTGATCTTAACACGCGTATACATCTACAAAACCAACTCATTATTTTATACAAATCTACTGTGGATAGTACACAATGTCTCTACATAAGATTGTAACCCTTTTGAACAATCTTCTCCATTCTAGTGGATCTCCAATGCGACGAGAAAATTCAATCTTAGTCACTTCTAAATTATCAGCAACTTTACTCACTACAATTTCTCCAGCCAGTCGGTTCTTGTAGTCATCAACATAATCAATCTGGTATCGTACAACACCATTATACCGTTGATTCTCCTTTATCTGCTGTGTAATAGTTTGAGTCTCCAAGTCCTTATCGTGGTTCATAATACCCAATTGAACTAGAGCTTCTGTAATGAGTGACAAAATATAATCTAAATCTGCTAATGACAAGAATCTATTCATCGTCTCGCCGTAAAGTGCTGGGAACTTCCGTATTTTCTCCAATTTCTTCTCCATCTTTACAGAATCAATATTGTTGTTATGTCCGTAGAATTGAATAATTGAGGGGTCCATTGCTATCATCTCTAGTTCACGTTGATGTCTAGTGTCAGCACTTGCCCTAAGCTTTTTACGCTTAGTCCTCTCAGTATAAGGTTGTTGCGTTGATGAGTAATTCCCAGTATATAAATAACCAGTTGAATCGTTCATATCATCAATGATCCCTTGAACAATAGGTTGTGTATCAAGTTTCTTCTTAGAACTTCTTTGAGTAGAGTATTCAGTAACTTTTCGAAACTCTTCATCACTCAAATTAATGTACAGATTCACCAACAACTTAGCACTTAGCTTTTTAGGATCTTTGCACATGCCATCTGCATCCATGAGTCCAGTTTTCCGCTGTATCCAAGTATGCTTTTTCAATTTGTCAATAGTGATTCGTTCGGTTACATCAGGAACAAGGATTTTCCTCAGCAAACTCAGTGCTCCTAGATCAATTTTATTCCATGGACTTACCAGAACTTCCCCCTTATGTTTAATATAGTAAGAATAATCAGGGTCTTCCATTACAGGCATCTCCCATGCAATCTTACCAGTTAACAATACAAACAGTACAATACCGCAAGACCAAACATCCGACATCGATGGATCGTAATCTCTACTCACCACTTCTGGTGCAGCATATGGTGGAGATCCACAAGGAACTGTGCACCTTTTTTTGGGACCACTGGATTTCTTGAATACAACAGCAAGACCAAAATCAGTTAACTTTAAGTTACCTCGTGAATCTAGCACAAGATTTTCAGGCTTGATATCTCTATGGGCCACCCCATTAGAATGTAAAAATTCAACTGCATTTACTAGTTGCTTAAAGTAAAAGTGTGCAACATCTAGATCTACACCGAGATCTGGTTCAATTTTGTCAAATAATTCACCGCTTTCAGCCAACTCTAATGCAATCCATGCCCAATCTGCATTATAATTGAAATCATATAAGGTAATTATATTCTTATGTTTAGACCGCTTTTGTATGTATGCTTCTCGTGCAATATCTTCAACTGAAACACCTAGTTGTTTAGCCTGTCGTAGAAACAGTAATTTCACAGCCACGTTAGGAAACTTTGAATCTGTTTCACCAATTTTCACAATTCCAAAACCTCCATGTCCAATAGTCTTCCCCAGCTTAATCCTCTTAATTTCTGGTAGAGGTGGTAGTTGTGAAAGTTGAAGCTGTGACATGCTTTTACAACAAAGAGGGGATATTTAGATCAAATGGCAAACTATCGATGCTTGTAGATTTAGATCAATGAAAAATGCAAGATCTGAGAATTCCTTTGTTTACCTTTTCCTGCTTTTACGCGTTTCACAATATTACTAGTCATAAATCATTTACTTTACTTGTTACAAATCTCTATAATTTCAAAAATTTATATCACAACGTCTGCAAGAGGTGTTACCCATGTACTGTCAACAGGACGGAACGCTTTGATCTCTCCAGATTTCAGTTTAGCCAAATCAATTTCACCAACACGAACTTTCTTTACACCACCTATATTTTGATGGATAATCTCTACCCACTTGTAATGAGGATCTTTAGAAGTGTCCTCACTTGGTTTTACATCAAGAACAATTGCTGTATGATCAGGTGCACCAAAGGTGAGAGTACGGTTTGGGTACTCAAAAACACATGAAGTAAATTGTAAGATGTCACCACGTCGTAAATCATCTGTCACATTTGGAGTCGTTACACCTGTAGGTGTGTATGTTGCTAGTAGAGCTCCATGATTCAGTCCAGATGAGACAAACGCATATTTCCCACACGCCTTCTCCAAAGCGTCATGCGCAAGTGTCCAACATTCTCCGTTTCCAACAGTGGTACCTTCTTTCACTTCACACCAGTTCGCTACATGTTCACCATACTTCTCGTGACCTTCCGTGAGAAGTTTCTTTGTTGCTGTTGGTGGCGGAATAAATGAGACTTCTTCCGTATACAATTCTGGGGATCCTGATTTCCATACCAGTTTGAGTCTTAAAGTAGAAAGATCGTTGAGACGGAACGCATAAACTTTGAACTCTTTAGGTCCCACAAAACCATGGCTACACTGATAGTTCAGATTTTGTAAGTCTGAGGGTAAAGATCCATCTTTAATAAACCAAAGAGTAGGTAGCTGAAGATCCAATTGTGGTTCTTTCCAAGTATTGGCACTTCTAGGCGGTGGAGCAGCTGGTCTTGCCCTGGAAGGTGGGGGTGGGGGCACTGCCGACATATTGGAAGAAGTGGCTGATGATATTGAATTGCTTGGCGAGCTAGATCTAGCACTAAGAGGTGGAGGTGGTTTGAGCGTACTTTTCTTTGGAGGAGGGGCAGGTTTGATCTTTGTTGGGACTTGCGATTTGACCTTGTATGGTGGTTTCAAAGCATCATCGGTAAGACCAGGTAATGGTACAGCAACTCTTCTCGCTGGTAAAGCTGGTCTATCTTCATCAAAACTAATGTCTTCAACATGTGATTGAGAAATGCCAGTTTCACTATCATCATCATCAGAAGAAGCATCCTCATTTCTATAATTGCCATTATTGGATGATTTCCGTACAGGTGGAGAGGGACCTCTAGCAGATCTTCTTTGGCTTCTATAAATATTCTCGTCTTCATCGTCACTAATGTTGTATTTAGGACTTGATTCCTTATTTAATTTGCTTTTGATAGTTCCCTTAACTTTACTTAAGTAAGGAGCAGACTTTTCCCTAGCCAATGTGAAACTTTCCTTCGAAAATGTTTTCGCCTGATTGAACAACTGAGAAGAAGATGATGCAAGATCGCTTCTATTTTCATCTCTATCGTCTGAGTCATAACCGTAACTCGCAGTTCTAGAAGTGGAGTGAGAATGATGTTTTGAGGATTTCGTTGGCGCAACTCTTCTCACATGAACAGAACGTTCGTCTTCTTGTTCATCAGAATATTCATGATCAACGTCACTATCAGGGAAAAGCGGTGGTGAAACGTGTTTATTTGGTGTTTCTCTCCTTCTTGGCAACGCAGGTGGCGGAGCATCAACGATATCGACTCTACGATTAGAAGTCTCTCTTCTAGCTGGAAGAGGTGGTGCAGACTCATGTAGACTATGTTCATCGTCATCTTTAGTATTAGAGTTGTTCTTTGACTGCATGTTCCTTTTCGGTGGTGGTGGAGGCGTGTATTTCTTATCGAGACTTGGTTTATTTATAGGATTGTTGGTCTGGATATTAACCTTCAGCGGTGAACGCATACCTTCTGCAAAATCTGGTTCTGTATCTATAGTATCTGATACCTTGCGCAACGGAGAATATGTGCTGTCAATACCCACATTTCTCTTTGGAGGTGGTGGAAAGCTACTAATTCTAGATGTAACACCCTGCTTGAAAGGGCTGCCAATTGTATCAGCGGGTTCCTCATGCAAGTTATCAGTTAATCCCTGTTTCCGTGCTGGTGTAACTGGTATTGGAGACACTTCTTTCGATTCTGGTTCACTGAGTTCATCCTCCTCTGATTCAGGATATTCAGACATAGAGATCGGTTGTGACAGCAAATTGTCAATTCCTGTCGGCTTTGTAGGCAAAGCCGGTTTTGCTAAATTCTTAGGCTTCGGTTTCACAGGAGGAGGTGGTCTCTTCGACATTGTTTGTTCTTTTGGAACCGAAAAGTGAAGACTAACATATGACCGATAATTGGTGAACCGATTTATTTTCGTCATTGCGAAAGCAAAACGTGTAAAAAGAGGCTCAGCTTGTTGAAAGTTGATTAGCTTCATTAGACTGTCAACATAAGTTGCAGTTGTGAAGAGCCTTACAAGGGTAGGTATTGTATAAATCACAATTGTGAAGTCAGATACTGGTGTACAGTGATGGACCATTTAGGGGGTTGAAGTTTGTTTGGCTACACAAACCAAATTAAATAGCTCGGAGTGTAACTTGGTAACGTCGACAAAATTATGACTACACAATGTACCCAGCTTCATTTGCCAGTAAATGTAAAGTCATTTGCCAGTAAATGTAAAGTTTGTTGCAAGGATCTTAACGAATTGCATTAGATTGATGCTGATTCAATGTGACTCAATCATTAAAAATACGCTTAAGTTGAATCACTTCGTAGACAACCCTGGCATTATAAAGCACTGGCATCTTAGCATTCTAACAACCTTTTCGTAATTACCTGATTGAAGTTGAAACGTACGATTGGTATGCAATGCATGGCGTAAAAGGTCAAGGACGATTGTAAACAAATTTCGCTGTACTGAAGTAGACTTTAAATTTCATAAACTAGCATTATGCTTATTAACGAACAACTACAAATGGTACTATTACCGTTACTACTTACACTTTCTACTCTAGTTGTTGCACATGGAAACCATGAGGCAGGATACAACAGAAACGAAGAATATAATGAAGTTATCCCTGAAGAATACGGTGGATCATGGCAAAAATGGCATATGGCACATGAACATGGATTAGACGATTTCACACCTGAAGCGTTCTTTCAATTACATGCATTAACAGAACATAATTATATAACACCTAAAGATATTTTACGTATGTATGGTTTACAACGTGATGAAGTTGTTGGACAAGGTGATGGAATGGGTGATCATGATAATAGTGAGAAAATTTCAGAAGAATTAAGAGGACGTGTTGTTGAGACTGTTTTATCACAAATTGATACAAATAATGATGGTAAGATTAGTATGACCGAATGGGTTGAATTTTCTGGTAAAGGTGGTGAATTCCCTGATTTTGGATTAGGACCAGGTCATGAGTATGATTTTGAAGAAGAATATGAAAAGCATCATTGGTTACAATATCATGCAGAGAATGATCCTGATGTTTTGATCATGCATAAGGAAGATATTGAACATGAATTATTACATCATTTTCATGAAATTGAACATGATGATGAAGATATGCATGAAAATCCTAATGTTGGTAAATACAATGTTCGTAAACCAATATTAGTTAAGAATATTCCACCAATGTTCCAGAAGTAAAATCTGTACGATTTGAATTTGTAAATTTTGATACGAAAATAATGTTTATTATAAAAAGTGTACGTTTAAAACATACTTTATACAAAAAAAAACAATTATATAATATATGATGAAAAATGTATTAAGATGAAATGGGTTAAAAAGAGTTAAGAATAAAATGAGTTAAGTATTAAACTTAAAATTCGTCATCAGAGGAGACATAAGCATCACCTAATTCCTTCTTCTTCTTCATTCTTTCCTTCTTCTTCTTTCTCAATTCAGCAGATGATAACTTAGCCTTCTTCTTAGTAGTTGCAATCTTGTTACCCATAGCATCGAATTTATCACCTTCTTCTTCCTTCTTAGAAATTCTTGGACCAGCACCTTGACCTTGAACCCAGTTGTGACCAGATGGAATCATTCTACCGTTTTGGACAGCCCAGACTTCTTCAGTTAAATCCTTAGTGAATTCAGCAGAGTGAGTAATAATAATAACACCACCTTCGAATGCCTTTAATGCCTTAGATAATGCACCTAAAGAATCTCTATCAAGATAATTAGTTGGTTCATCTAAAACAATTAAATGAGGTCTTTGCCATGTACATGCAGCAAGGACTAATTTAACCTTTTGACCACCAGATAAACCTCTAATTCTAGAGTGAGAAACTAATTCAGCATCTAAACCAAGCATAGCACAATGATCTTCAATTTCCTTTCTAGTTAAAGGTCTGAATTGACCAGAAGCTAAAGCTTCCTTCATATCAACTTCAGCAACCATCTTTGAATGGGATTCAACTAATTCACCTCTTGGTAACCAAGCATTATCAACAGATAACATTGGAACCCATCTTTCAGATTTCATACCAATATTTTCACCTAATAAGAAAGAACATTCATATTCATAAGTGTTCTTAAACTTTCTTCTAGCATGAATACCTGCAATTCTTCTTGGAGTACCTTCAATCTTGAAAATCTTGTTCATAGCTTCTTCATCATTTTCATTGATAACTCTGGAAGCTCTATCCATAGTTTCTCTATCTTCACCAGTTTGGAATCTCCATTGGATATATTCGGATGGAGTAGAATCTAAATGAGAATCAATATGAGCGAAAGCATGTTGTTTAATGTATGCAATTCTACAATTTTCGTGAACGTAAACTTCACCAGTAGTTGGTAATAATTCACCAGTTAAGACGTTAATCAAAGTGGATTTACCAGCACCATTTGGACCAATAACAGCAATTCTAGAAGATAAAGAACATTGGAAATTAATATCAGAGATTTGTGGAGTCTTAGTACCTGGGTATTGGAAAGACATATTGGAGACTTTAACAATAGCCTTTTGTTTAGTCTTAACACCTTCTAAGAAACCTGGTTCTGGGAATCTAAATTCTAAATCGGAAGCACCTAATTCTTCATAAGATTTTGCAGCTGGAACTCTCTTAATGAATTCAGAAAGGTTACCCTTATATTTTCTTAATTTGTAACCTTCATAATGGATAATATATTGAACAACTCTATCCAAGAAACCAGAATCATGAGAAACAATAATGGAAGTAATACCACAAGTACATAAGTAGTTGACTAACCAATCAACGTTAACAACATCCAAATGGTTAGTTGGTTCATCCAATAATAAGATATCAGCATTCTTTAAGACAGCCTTTGCTAAAGCTAATTTCATCTTCCAACCACCAGATAATGCAGAAATTGGCAGGTCTAACATTTCTTCGGAGAAACCGAATTCTCTTAATTTAGATCTAACAGTTTCAAGATCACCAGTATCACCTTCAGCAACAACGTAATCAGCAGTTGCAGTTTCAGCATGAGTACCATCAATATCATGTTCAACATAAATAGTTCTACATTCTTCTTGAGTTGGGAAACCTTCGACTTGACCATTAGCAATTGCTCTCATTAAAGTAGATTTACCAGCACCATTTGGACCACATAAACCATATCTTCTACCTCTCTTTAATCTTAATTGAGTTTTGTTTAATAAGATCTTTGCACCATAAGCAAGGGAGAATTCACAATTACATAAATCTTCACCTTCATCATCTTCATCTTCCCAAACTGGAGGTTGAGGAATGTTATCAACAGAAGTTTTTCTAAATTCTTCAATGATATCTTTAGATTCTTGTTCATGTAAGAAGATAGTTAAGTAAGGAGTTAAAGCTAAACCCCAAGCTTGTGGATCGATTTTTCTTTCATCGATTAAACAACCTGCAATAGCAGCAACGTAATGTTTAACAACGTTGAATCTTTCTGGTTTATCAGAAACCAATTTGTTTAAGATATCCAAGTTAACTTGAACATCACCAGCATTAGAGATAGTTGGAATGGTATCATCTTCTGGAACAGCACCGACTCTTCTTAAAGTGTTTAATGCTCTTTCAGTAACAGCTCTTGCTTCTGGATCTGCAATAACATCCAAGTTAGCCTTTAAAGCTGGGAATAAGTTTGGCATGAATGGAGCAACAACTTGAGGATCATCGACCAATTTACACATGTTATCAATAATAACAGCAGCCTTTCTCTTGATTGCGGTATCTCTTTCAACTAAACCTCTAGATAATAATGGAGACATAATAGATAAAGCAGCAGTGGTAACTTCAGAAACGAAAGTGGTTGCACCTAAAGCGTGAACGGTTTCTGGAACTTCCTTAGGGTTTGAAATGGAAGCAATTAATTTTGGAATGAAAGGTTCAATATCCTTATTTTGAACAGTATCAGTACATCTAGTGATACACTCAGTTGCAGCGTTCTTAACATCGATCTTAGTATCCCACATAGCTTCAGATAAGACTGGGACTAATTCAGTCATTCTTAAAGCTAATTGATCTCTTGCAGTTTCAGAGAAAATAGCAATTGCATTAAGGATTGCAACTTTTTCTTGCCATTTTGAAGTTTCAGTTAATCTTTCAACTAATTTTGGAAGAATTGCCTTGATAGCAACAGGAGCAATAGAACGAACTAAAGCGTTCAAAGCCTTAACAGCAACTGGTCTAACAGCAGCATCCTTGTCACCAGTCTTTTCAGCAATAAGTTGAGTCAATTCGACAACGTAAGGTTCAACAGATGGTGATAAGTCAGATTCAGAAGCGATATGAGAGACAGCTTCTAAAGCATTGATAGCAGACTTCTTATCCTTGATAGCCTTCTTTAATTCTTCAAAGAATTCAACAGGAACATCATGTTCAATGATTTCACCGTTAAGGAATGAAGCAACATTTGTTGCAGCAGCATCAACGGTTTCAGGAGTTGCGACTGATAACTTGTTGAAAAGTTCAGAAAGAACCTCAACGGATTGCTTTGATTCAGTAGCAGCAGACATGTCTGAAATGTTTGTTGTTAAGAAGGAGAGGAGAGGGGAGAATAAAGGGAAAAGGGAAAAGGGAAAAGGAGGAAAGAGGGAAGAAAAAAGTACAAAAGAACCAACAAGTGGCAACGGAATAGAAATTGGGTTTGACTTGTCGAATAAATTGACGGGGGGTCAATTTTTTTTCAGCACCAATCGTCGACTCGTCCAGAGGAAAATGAAAAATTTTCACATGAAAAAAAATTTGGGAAAAGAAAAAAAAAACTAGGAGAAAAAGGAAAAATAGTGAAATTTGCCCAAAACGGTAACCGACGCCACCCAGCGTCGATCGACGCCAATTGACGGTGTCACGTGACGTGAGCCTGGATTTTTTGTATGTATGCGCCGGAGGCTCAGCCTGTGGGCGCCTGCTATTACCCTTTTGGGAGTATAAGCGGTTGTTTGCTGGGTCACGTGATCAGTTTTAAAACGAGTCATAATAAATTGACAGATCAAATTTAATCAGTAACAAATTTCTTTCAGTTTCCAGTTTTGGTGATTATAGTGGACCAGAGATCGAGGTTGCGATGAGGTGAGTCTGAGGATCTGAGTCTGAGTTGAGTTGACGGTTTGTCTTTCCCGTTTGGCCTTTCACACACATCCACTCTCTTACAGGTACTGGGGCTTGAAGCTTACCGTCTGACTATCCTTTCCTCCCTTCTACCCTTCTATCCTGCCTTTCCCCCCAATGATTGACGCTCTTTCCTCACCCCTTTTCCCGCTAGAGGAAATATCGCCAGACACTTTCGTCAAACTGCCGAAAACCCCACATGCTGAGTCACGATCGGTGAAATTATACATCATATTTGCTGAACCGCATATTTTCTTGGAAGGTTTCACAAAGGAAGAGGTTCTTTCTCGTCCTCCGGCAATTATTAGAGGTTGTTTATTCCTTAGAATATTACATAATGTCAAAATAAAGGAAATCAATTTAAAATTAAAAGGTATTTCAAGAACTGAATGGCCTGAAGGTATACCTCCAAAGAAGACAGAATATTTTGAGCAAAATGGAATCATCAGTCATACTTGGCCATTCTTTAATTCTCAACATACTTACCCTGTAGGTCCCAATGTTCGAAATAATGCTGATCTTTTCATACCTAAAACAGATTCTGATGTTTCTAATTTCTCTCTCGATTCAAATATAACTCCTGTTAATTCTCATACTGATTTAAAACCAATGCTTTCACCTGCTAATTTCCTCAAATCTTTCAAATCTGCTTCCTCTCATCACGATTTAGCTGCTATAAATTCAAATACTCCAGGTATTGATGAAAATAAAATATTCATTCCTGGTGATTACATCTATTCATTTGAATTACCTATTCAATCATCACTTCCAGAAACTGTTAATGTCACTTTCGGTACAATCTCTTATTCCTTAGAAGCACATGTTGAAAGAAGTGGTACTTTTAAATCGAATTTAACTGCTAGAAGACCACTTACAATTATTAGAGCACCTTCAGAAAATTCAAGTGAAGAAAATGAACCAATTATTATCGATAGAGATTGGGAAAATAGATTACAATATGATATTATTATCCATTCAAAACAAGTGGTTTTAAATTCATATTTACCAATATCATTTAGAATGATCCCTTTAGAGAAATTGAGAATACAAAGGCTTCGAGTTTATGTTACCGAACATTTAGATTATTATTGTCACAATAAGAAAGTCCACCGAACAGAACCGGCAAAGAAAATCCTTTTATTAGAACATAAGGCACAGAAACCACAGGAAAATTTACTTGCACTAGGTGATGATGAAATAGGTGGTGTTGAAATGGATTTCCAAGTATTTGTACCTGAAGAATATAGTGATAAAAATAGATTACATCCAGATACAACAAGTGAAAATATTCAATCTCATCATTGGATTAAAATTTGTATTAGAATAAGTGTATCAGATCCAACTCCTGAAAATCCTGACAAGAGGAAACAATATGAATTATCAATTGATTCACCAATTCATTTATTAAATCCGAATTGTGTTCATGCAAATACTCTCCTACCTTCTTATGAAGAACAGATTAAAATGGATTCAATACTTCTCAATGATACTCTTTCTAATGGAACTTTAACTTCAAAGAATACTTCAAGGGCAACTCCAAAGGATAGTCCTTTAGTAACCCCTAAAAATCAACCAATAGATTCAATGATGTTCCCAAAGCAAGGTACCATACTTGATTCTAACCTTTTCAAACCAAAAGAAACAATCCCTATAGAATTACTCTCTCCACAGGCAAAACCTTTTTCAACAGTTGCATCTCCTGAACTTAATGCTCTTAATCCAGAACTTAGAGACACCCCCTTATTTAATCTTTCACCCGTTATATCCCCAATAAATCTTACTACCGGTGAAAGATCTAGATCAGCTTCAAGACTACCAATTATGAGGAATTCAACAATGTCACATTTACCAAGGGTTGCATCAAAATTAAGTTTGTTACCAAGAATGTCTTCAGCTACTTCCCTGAATGAACCTCCTCCACCTCCCTTTATTGAAGATCCTCCTAAATACGAAGATATTGTAAAGGAAACAAAATTGCGTGGTCGTAAACCAACAACTAGTTCAACAATTTCTTCAGATTCAACAGGTTCTACTAAATCTGATACATCCACCAACTCAAATAATTCCTCTAAATTACAGATTAATGTTCCTAGACCTAAATTGACACAAAGAGCCTCATCAACAAATTCCATACCTTCCACAACTGGATCCAATTCAACCAGTTCTTCTTCACAACAAAAATCCACTAGAATTTCATTAAAATTAGGTGGAAATTCTTCAAGAAGAGTCCCCACTCTATCCAATCAGAATGGATCTAACACTGATCAACCATCGATTTCTGCCTTCCTTGATTCTACTCTCGCTCATGCAGTAAATAATCAACACAGAACATCATCATATTCTAATATGATATCTCTTAGAAGTGAAAGTAGAGGTAGAAGTTTGGCAAAATCAAAGATTAAATCGAAAGAGCAGGACTCGATCGATTTAGCTCATAATACAAATTTAAAATTTAAAATTACACCAATTAAAAGTAACACCAATTCTCCATATATTTCACCTGTTGGAAGTAGATCAACATCACCTATTAGATCTAAATCACCTACTCCAATAATCGCAAGCGATAGGAACATGAATAGGTTAATAAATTCAAGTTTTACTCCAGCTTTTTCAATTGATGAAGCAAATGATCTTGCTGAAAAGGAACCAATAATTGCATCACCTATATTACATCCAGTTCATTCTAAAACTTCATCATTATCAACTGATCCTGATGAACTTATTGAAAGACCATTGTTACGTACATCTATTGATTCTACACATTTAACGTTTCAGCAACCAAATTTAACACTTAATTCACTTGCAAGTTTAGATTTGAATTCAACTGCTATTCGTAATGCTTCAATCTCTGAAATTGGTGCTGAAATACTTGATCTGAATTATATGGGTAATGTACTTGATAATATTGATGATGGTACTGATATTACCAACATGATTTCATAAGTATTGGATTGTTTTTAAATTATAGATAAAATTATTAAAAATTAAGAAAAGTGTAAATTAACTGTAAAAAAGACAAAGTGTAATGATTTATTTCTTCAACTTATGTGATTTGATGAATTTTATAATTGGTGCAAATGGATTGATCCTTTTAACTCTGAAAATCCAATATAATGAAACCATTGCAAAAATATTGAAACAAATATAAACACAGAAAAATCCAACATTTCTCCATCTTTGAGAATATTTAATTCCAATTGTTTCTAAATATTCATCACCAACTGAAAGTTTACAAATTTCACAATTTGATGTTGCATCTGGATTATTAACATAACCTGGTGCATAAAGGAAATAAGCAAATAAATATTCACCACATGTTTGACCCTGTGGTGGATCCAAATAATTATATTCATCTTCAGCACAAATAACTTTACGACCATGTAATGAAACACTCATTAAATTACCAACAAAATAAGTTAATGGTGAAACTCTCCACATAAATTTCCAGAAACCAGGCATTAAATTTGGTGGTTGGAAAACACCACAGAATGCAACAATAAAACTGAAAATTAAACCCATAATAACATTTGCTGATGGTAAATCTGGTGATGGATAAAGAATTGCCAATGCTAATGAAGGATAATATAATTGCCAAAAGAAACTGAAATTAAACCACCAAAATCCACATCTTTCAGGTGAATTATTAAGTTGAACAGGGAAATACCAACTAATAAAATAAAATGTTGAAAAAACAATACAATATGGAATTTCATTAATATATTGAGAAATTAATAAACATGACCAATGGAAAGTGTTTGATTTAGATTCACGAACTTCAAATAATTCCCTTGATGCAAGTGCATAAGTTTGAATTTGATTCATAATTGGAGCACTAATAACAAATGTTAAAAAACTTGCAAACATAACATTTTGCATACCAACTATTGTATGTTTAACATTCCAAAATGAGAACCCAGTAATCAATCCTCCAATAACATTAAGATAAAATTTTGGTAAAATATAAGGTAATGATCTGTATAATTGAGTTGAAGTTCTTTTATTAACTTGTAAAAATTGATACCAATATGATGTAGCAAATGTTTTTTTAAGTTCTTCATCAACTTCAGTATTAATTTGATTACCTTCTTCAATTAATTGATCAATTTTATTATTAACTTGTTTCATTTCATCACTTTCTAACCATTTTTGATGCCAATCAACATGAACTGCAGCTGTTGCACCTGCACCAATTACTTCTAACATATATTCTGCAGGATTTTCATCTTCACCACATTTATCAGCACCTTGTCTTTCAAAATAATCAATTAAAGTTCTTGAATTTTCACCAATATCACCAAAATAAACAGTTTGACCACCTCTTCTCAATAATAACAATCTATCAAATTGTTCAAATAAAACAGCTGATGGTTGATGAATAGTACAAAGAATTGCTTGACCTGCTTTAGCCAATTCTTTTAAAACTTGAACAATTGCCCAAGAAGATTGAGAATCTAAACCAGATGTTGGTTCATCTAAGAATAACAATAATGAAGGTTTAGCAACTAATTCAGTAGCAATTGAAAGTTTCTTTCTTTGTTCAACATTTAAACCAAAACCTGGTACACCTGCAACAGAATCAGCATAATCTTCCATATGTAAGATTTTCATAATAGTTTCAACATATTCAACTTTCTCCTCATCGGGGACACTAGCAGGTCTTCTCAATCTAGCACTAAATAACAATGATTCTTTAACTGTAAGTTCAGCGATATGTAAGTCTTGTTGTTGAACATAACCGGTTCTTCTTTCAAATGATGCATCCACTGGTTTACCATTGACAAACATATCACCAGTAACAACACCAACTTCAGTACGTTTAGACAAAACATTTAATAAAGTTGTTTTGCCTGCACCTGATTCACCCATTAATGCTGTAATTGTACCTGGTAAAACATAACCTTGAACAGAATCTAACAATTTCTTTTCAGTATCTGCATAGGGGACCACATAATCAACATTTTTCCAACAGAAAACGTCACTTGATCCTAATCCCTTAAATGCATTAGCAGTCAGATTACTTTCAACATCATTTGAATTAGATGAAGCATCTTTCTCAAGATCTTGACCAATCATTGTAGTATTCTTTTCAGATTCTGAATTTTCCAATTTATGCTTTTCATCATCAGCTGGAGCAATTTGTTTAAAATGTTCCACAATTGCATCTGAAACTTCAGCATCCTTGATGAATAAAAGTTTATCAGCACTTGATGGAATTGGATTATAAAGTTCAACTGCAATTGCATTGATAATAAGGTAACCAAAGATGAAAATGAATAAGAATCCGAAATTTCTCCAACAATGACCAAAAGTATAAGTAAATGCATATTTTAAATAAATATCTCCATTGATATCATTTGCACCATTGTATAAAATTTTAGATGGATTTGCACCTATATAACCACAAACTTGATTAACAGCTGGATCAATATTCCTATAGAATGGACCAAATGGGATTAGATTTTCTTCATAACATGGCATACGTAAATTTCTAAATTGCATAGTAATCATTGCTTCAAATGCATATAGAATAGGGTTAGCATATGCAAACCATTTGAACCACCAATACATTGAATTTAATTGGATCATATAAGAAGAATAGGTAGCTAAACCAATCATAATGACACCACATAAACCCATAGCATATGAAAGATTAGGCATAAAGGAGGAGAACAAAGTGAATAATCCACTAATTGCTAAAACCACCATATTAGTGATCAACATGAATTGAAAGAATGGACCAGGTTCACGTTTCATATTTGATAAGAAATACATTACAATAGTGAATAAGACAATTGCAATAAAACGAACGGGTAATTGAACAAGTTGTTTTGCAATTAATTCAGCAGATGGATGATACATTGAATAAGCATATTGTTTGTTAAGTACTGGTTTATCTTGAAATAAATTTGGAGTTTCAGCTAATGTCATGATACTAAAGTATAAACAAGCAAAGAAAATAACACCACCTCTAGTGAATGCACCTAAAGTTGTAAAAGGTGTATTGTATGCCAAGGAACCAATAATTAAAGATTGAATAACGGATGCACTAATAAAGACAACTGTGTAAATTTTGTTATTAATGATACATTGAACACGTCTTTTACAACATAATTTCAATTGAGAGATATAATTTAAAGTGTAAAATGAATGTTTTGAAGTACCCTTTTGCTTTCTAATCATTCTAGTAGATTGGAATTCATCGAATGATTCATCTTTATTAAAAGATGCATTTTTAGAATCGATTTTATCACATAAAGCTTTATATTCTGGAGAATTTCTCCAATATTCTTCAAATTCATCAGGTGTACCTGGTACATTTGTAAAACCTGGTTTAACAATTCTAGCCAAAGGATCAGTAACTTCAGTTAAAAATTCACAACTAGTTTGTCTTGGTTTCCTATAATAACCTAATTTTTCAAAATAAGCGCAAGCTTCATCGATTGGACCAAAATAAATCTGTCTTCCAATGTATAAAACAGTAACATAATCAAATAATTGATAAATATGTTCAGCTGCTTGATAAATTGTAACTATTGCAGTTGTTTGAGAAACATTTGTATAAGTTCTTAAAGTTTTAGTGAATTCTAAAGCACTTGAAGCATCTAAACCTCTAGTTGCGTTATCATAACATGTTACAACACCATCATTGACCATAGCTTCAGCAATTGAAGTTCTCTTTCTTTCACCACCTGAAACACCTCTAACAAAATCATTACCAACGATTGTTTTCTCAACATGTTTTAAACCAAATAAAATCTCAACTAAATCTCTCATATTTTCAATATAAGTTTCTCTAGTTTCATTATCGACTCTAACATTTGGAGTTTTACAAGCAACGGCAAAACTTAAAGTTTCACCAACAGTTAAATAAGGAAGGTGAACATCCAATTCAGGATTATAAACCAAAACTTGTTTGAAAAATTTGAACATATCCTTATAAGGTAATCCATTGTAATACAATTCACCTTCAAGGTTGATATAAGTTTTCATTTCACCTGCAAGAACTTTCAACAATGTTGAACAACCTGCACCTGGTCTACCTAAAACCAAAGTCATTGTACCAGGTTCACAAAAACCAGTAACATCTTTAATAACTTTCTTCTTTTTCGGTAACTTAGAGAAATCAAAAGTTTGTTTCTTCTTATTGTGACCAGTTAATAAATTTTTCAACATGATTATAGGTTTAAGGAAAACATCACCAACGTCAGGTACAACTGAAGCAGAAGTATTTTTACCAATAACACTAAGATTTTTAAACATTAAATCGACTCTTGGTTTAGCAGATCCATTATCATTGTTAAAATCCGTAATATATTGAAGAATTTTCTTCAAATCGAAATCTTTTGGATCCAGTTGGAAAGTTTCCATATCATTGGCAGTCATTTGAGACATTTTACGAGACAATTCGTTAAGTCTTTCCATAACGTTCATATTTGGATCATCACTAGTTAAAGATCTTGAAATTGAACTTGAAATTGTTCTGTTTAATTGACTATAATATTCCGTTGTACCCGGTTGTGGTTGATTAATTGAATCATTGATATCATTGATATCATTGATTGTACTATCTGAGTCATTTGCATATATATCATTTGGATCTGAAGTATCTTTTGCAACAGTATCCTTGATTGGAGGATCAGTTGCACCAGTTTCCGACATTGAATCTTGTTTCTTGTTTCTTGGAGATTAAGAAGGTCGGAATTCGGTAGAAATTAGCTTATAAATGAAACCAACTGTTTTGTCTAAACAGAATGTATGAATCTATGTATAATACAAGGGAGGATAAAGGACACAGTTGGGGATAGCCCAAGTCAGCTTGTCCTCATGAGATGTGTGCTGCCACTTTGGGAAGACAACAATAGCACTGAAGAAAAATCAAGCTGATCGCCGATTTATGCCGAGCCCGAATTGGCGCGAGCGAATGAAACCAGCGAGATCATCCCACTACCACTGCAACAACAACAACAACAAGGCCTTAGTCTACCTGTTCAGGGTGGCAAGTCTCGCTGAGAGCTCCTCTACTGTCAGCTTCGTGTATTTCGGCCCTGCAGCAAGGGCAAACACCCGGTATGACGGGATAAGCGTGGCAGAGATATCAGATACCATCTTGGTCTTGAAGTATTTGGGTATCTCTCTGCGCTGGAACTGTAAACAGAGTGTATCGAACGTTGTGGCAAAATCGTCTTTAAATTTAGTCAATTCCTTTGGTGGCATGCTCAAAACATTGTTTTGCTTTGTAGCAGCTTGCATCAATCTAGCAGTTAATGTAGACCATCCCGAAACTGCCTTGTCCATTGCCTTCTTCTCAAGTCTTTTCAATCTTTCTCTACCACGTGAACCGATTATTGCCCTCAATGGTGATCCATTGGCATCTAAAAGTGCTTGTAATCCATCCATGTTGAATAAAAGAGAAACACCAACATCTTCTTCCGATTTATTATGGTAGATACTCATGAGTGAAAAAAATGAAAATTCAATAACATCAGTGTAAAATGTAGCTAATAGGAAATGTGGATCCGATGATGTACCCTTCTCTTGTATGAAACCTGTCGGTAATTCATTTGGTAACCATGAATTGATTGTCATAGTACCAATGCATTGTAATTGCTGTTCCGAAAATGTAGTCAATTTACTTAACCTCGTAATTACATTCATGAATGTACCATTCATACTATCCGATTTCCCATTATTTGGTGTACTCTTATATTCTTCCTTCACATAATTGAAAAAATCACTAAACACATTCTTAGATTCTCTCACAATTCGTTCCGTTATATCTTTCAATGGCCCTAGACTATATCCATGTTGTTCAAGCCAATTATGCATCGATGCACAAACACTTGAAAGATCATAATACATTGTAGCATACATTTTCTTCCTTGTTTCAATGAATTCAACATATGCACGAATCTCGAAAACAAAAACATCATTAATGTGTCTAACAATTTTACTCATAATTCTAGAAATCATTGAAGCTTCTAATCCTTTGAAAAGTTCATTCACTATTTCCTCTTCCTTCGCAATCACTGCTTCAACTTTTTTACCATAAATAATAATATCTTGACCATATTCACCTGTATAAATATATGTTTGATCCTTGGCAAATGTTGGCTTGATAGGTTTCATTGAAACAACTTCTCTTTTACTAACAGTTTGTCTTTCCCTAGTAATCAAATCTTCAAGAGCCATTTGTCTTACATCACTCAAATAAACGTATATTGTTCTCATTTCATTTATTGTTGAAACATCAAGTTTGGCTAGTTTGGCCTTATCTAATAATGTCGCTTTCAATGCTAACTCACCATCTAAAATACCTTCACCAATACTTTCTCTCAATCCTTCAAATTCACCAAGTCCTTCAGAATTCAATTCATCATTAATTGAATCTAATTTCTCCAATGCATCGATGTATTGTTTGATTCCATTGATATTATTTAGTTTCTTAACATCTAATGCTTCTAGACATTTACGAACCCTACTAGCATAATCCTTCACTACACCAACTTTCCCCTCAATCAATTTCAAATTATGCTCTCTTGCCCTCAAATGGTTGATATCTTTCATAAGTGGTGAAACCCCAGCAACAATCGATCTATTTGTACGTCCAAGTGTTGTCAAATGTGAACTCAAATTCTGACATACATCATTCATCGTTCTCAAGTTCTCCTCCAATATCGCAATCTCCATATCATCCACATCTGCATTGAAGTCCACGTAATCTGCACCCATCGCCATACTCATACAACACCCTTAACCACTGAATCTACACTAACCCTCATCGATACGACTTTACAGATCGATCTATGCAATTCAAATCTCAACTCGCGTTGAAATAAATTGCATATTTTTTCAACTTTCTCTTTCTCTTTCTCTTCCTCCTAACCACCTCTTCTTCTTTTCTTCTCCTTTTCTTCTCCTTTCTTTTGTCAGGCAAAACACTTAAATCTGAGCTGGTGCATATTGTTTCTTTTGCCTGAAACCTCCGTTTTTGACGTTTTGTTGGAATGGGCTAAAGGTTTCAAATAAAGTTATAATCGCCCAATAGCTCAAGAAGTATTTCTCTTTGCCTAGACAAATTCAGGCCTTATTTCGCTAACACTAGATTCGTTCACCATAATCCAGAGTTTGATAGTAGCAAGGCTTACATCTATAACGTAATTCAATTATATATTAATATCAGTCAAAGTACTGACGGAAATTGACGATCACTCAAAGGTACAGGGAATAATCCTATCCTTGCTAAATCTGATAAACTCCATTCAATAGAACTTTCCGTTTTCCATGTCCAAAAGAAAAAACCATTGGTTTTACTATAAAGATCAAGTTGAGCTTCAATGATCCTTCTAGTATCCATTCTATCCTGTTCTGTCATCTTCGTATAATCATTACTAAATCTACATTCACCGATTACACCTGTACCAGCAAATGTATTATCATAACGTGCACCTCTACCAACACCATTTAACCATTTAGTACAATCAGTCAATGCAGCAGACCATTCACCAACTATTTGAACTTTTGATAATGACAAGAATTCATCAACTAAAATTTTAATCGATGTAATATGACCATCAACGCTTTCCCTTAATTGTACAGGATCGAAAACTTCATATCTATGATGATCAAGAACAGTATCTAAATAATGTGGTTCAATCATTTCATTCCTCCAAAATGGTACTGGTAAAAAGGCATCATGATAAACAAATTTATTATTACTTCTCTCTCTAAACATTCGATAAGTATCCTGATCAAATTTGAGAATCCTTGAAACATCATATCTCCCACTTAAAGGTTCATTCAAATTTTCAAAACCAATTATAACATCTTCGTATTCAGCACCACCGTATTTATCATAAATATATTGTAAAACTCTAATACCTAAGGCATAATTCTCTTCATGATTCATCCACATGTAAACATCCCGTCTTCCAGAATTATCGAAACCATTTTGTGAACCTGGAATACCATGTAGATCAATCCACAATTTTAATCCATGAGCACGACACCATCTGATTGATTTTTCCAAATATTCTTCTTGTCCGAAAACATAAGGATCATCTGGCAATCTTCCAAATGCCCAATATCCTATAGGTAAACGGACAGCGTTAAATCCAAACTCCTTAATCTTAATGAAATCGTTCTCAGTAATCCATGTTTCCCAATGTTTTTTCAATCTTTCAAAAGCAACAACTGGTCCTAACTGTTTGCAATAGTTGTATTCATCAATAGGTGTACCTTCTTCTGTTCCATCACTGGAAGCTTCTTCATATAGAGACGGACTAATAAAAGGTTCTGTCACTAACCAACCACCAAGATTAACTCCAACTATCTTCTCCCTATTGTAATTGAAACTAGATTGAATATCTGAATCTAATGTATCTTCTTCGTCATCGTCATCTTCATCCACAAAGGAGTCAATATTTTCAGCATCATATTCATCGAAATAGTCATCATAATTAGAAGCTTCAAAGTTTGTACTGTTTTCTCTAATTACTGTATCATTATGATATCCTGGCTTTACATTAAAAGAGAAGACATCTGCTTTGTCGTTGGATTGATAAAAGGACATAACAGAGGGGGAGAACTCTGCCTGCAATCCCTCTCCCGTTCCTGCTACCCGCTTGGTCGCTGTAAGCAATGCAATGGCTACTATACCCCTACGTAATACACTCATCCTATTCTAGCAACGTATGAGTATCAAAAGAGACAACGACAAAACTGGGAGCAAAAGGTAGGGGAAAAGAAGGCATAAATTGGTTCTCTCCACAATTCGAAACGCGACTTCAGCTCAACTGAATTGCTGACCATTGCATTGGCTGTTGATGACAGTCTTGTTTCTGTGTTCTTTCTACTAAGATGCTGCCCTCAAACATACTCAACGTATTCAACCAAAATACAGAATCCCGTGTGATTGGTGATGATGAATTATGTTTGGAGTGTCAGCTACTAGGAACGTTAACATCACTTGTGGGTGGTGCATATTTCATATCAAATCTTCCATTCAAGGGAGAAAATCCTGCTAAAAATCCAACATGGTGGAAAAATTCAGTCAAATCTGCAGGTGTTGTGTTGGTAGGTCTTGGTATTTACAGAGGAACTGAAGGATGGTTGTGGAACACAGACGTTAAGTACAAGTCCTCAATTTTCAAATAATGATTTATGATTCTATTTTTTTCTGCAATTTATAATTAATGACCGTAAATATAATATACATTGATGCAATAATACCCCTTCAAGAGAAAAGAAACGTTTTACCGCTACTATTACCACCAACTATCCAATTTTCAGTAGGGTGGAAAGTACAAACAGCTGGAACTGATGTCATCCTTTCATCTGCAAAATGTGCTAGCATCACACCTTCCCTGGTATAAACATCAAGATTTTTCTTCATATTGGCAATAACAAATTTTTCAACCCCATCTTTAGGATGTTCATGCCATCTTGATTTTAAAATCGAAACCCATCGACCTGATTGACAATTATGTTTGATTGTAACATCAGGCTCGAGATTTTCTGGGATCTCACCTTCCTCAGGTTTCGTCAAACTATCAATATATGGTAAAATGCCCTTACCCTTGTCCATGTGGAAAACACGAATACTATCATCGTAACCGTTACATACAATATCACCACTTGTATTCCAATCAGTACAACTAACACTTAATCTACTCCTATAAGCTGCAACACATTGAGGACCTCTAGCACCTTCATAGTCGCTCCATGTTTGATCTTGAATCTTCCTCAAATCCCATATTCTCATTGTACGATCCAAACTTGCAGACGCAATTAGTTTGTTGTCAGTTGGACACACAGAAAAATAACCAATCTTTTTATCGTGTAATCTAGAAACGTCACATGTTTCTCTTTTTATAGGTGCTTGACGTAAATCGAAAATGGCAAATTCACCTTGTAGAGTAGTAAGGTATCCTATATTCTTATCAATCATTTTGAAATCAGATATACCTGAAATATCTCCCCATTGGTCGTCAAACTCCACCACGGATTTTGATACATTCTTTGATAAATCCATAATTCGTATAGATCCATCATATGATGAACTTATCACCTCCTCTGGTACTTCTGGGCGTACTGCAATTCTAGCAATATTCTTCCTATGTGGATTAAACCTAGTAATTGCAGGTTCATCCTCTGAATCTTCGTCAACGGCCCAAATTCCAAGCATTCCATTTGTGTCTCCACCGAAAATAACCTTTCGATTATTAGATGGATGAAATTCAATAGTTGTCATTCTAGCAGTTGTTAGCATTATGTGGTTTGGGTGGAAACTCTCGTATAACTCCAGTTTTTCCATCTCTTCCCTTGCTTGTTCATCAGTTTTAGAAGCTAGAGGTTTGTTTTTAATCGACTCATAAAAATCACCCATTGAAAATGATTTACCAAGCTTGCTCAAAACAGAAGCATCACTAATCACTTCTGATAATTTTAGATCATCACTTAATCGAACAGATTCCAATTCTTTCAGTCTTTCCTTCTCTTTCTCTTCTTCTAATTTGTCAAGCTCTAAATTATCTTCCACGTTTTCAACTTTTACACCAGCGATTCTTCTAGAACGACGTAGTGGAGCAGCAGGCTCCTTTTTGACTTTGGGTGCTGAGCTAGTGGTCTTTTTGACTTTTGGTTTATGAGAGTTTTTGCTTTCGGACTTGCCAAATTCATTCGCAAGTTGTGTAAGATTAAGCTGTCTTAGTAACTCTTTGTTTCTGGCAATATTTGCCTGTCTCTGCTTCTCAAACTCTGAAATAGCCATGATTTTGCTCTATCAATAAGTGAAAACTTAATGACGATGTCAATGATGAATCTTTCATTATCCTCAAAATTTACGCGTCTCTATTCTCAAGAGGACATAATACGTTTCGTTTCTATCGTGTTGTGTTCAAAATCTGTAGGGAATCACATATATGCCTGTCAAAGGAAGGATACAGAAGAAGAAGCCGACGGCTGCTAACAAGATTAAAAAAATTGATAAAGATCTGTTATCATCTCAGTTTTCTCAACAACAAAATACCCAATCACAACAATATATCAAAACTCCAGTACGAAGAAATATTGCGCCTAATGCCCTTGTTGGTAAAAATCAAAGTATCTTCTCCCCAGATAAAAAAGAAAATGAACTATCCGATAGATCAGATGATGGTTCAAATCTAGAAGAAGACGATAGCGGAAAGACGGATGAGGAAGAATCAGATAATACTGAAAGTTCTAGTGAAACTGATGGAAATGATTCTGATGATATTATGGAAATCGGCGAAGAAGAGTATACTAAAACATCGCTAAACAAGTTGAAGGACTATACGGCACCACTTAATACGAACAACTGGCAGCCTCTTCCACAACAGATGCATCATGAACTCTCGAATTTACTACATCTACTAATCCCTGTAACCACAGATAATCAAGATGAAAAAATAGCTAAAGTTTTGGAAGCTGATATAGTGAAACCTCTTGTAAAGAAATTCTCTACTATCCGTCTACCACCACTACAACGGAATGTAAGAAATAAACTTCAACAACTGCGAGCTAGTGGTGAGTTCAATTTATCGTATTTACATCAGGAACAAATGAGATTATCTCAAGGATATGATATCAATTCCAAACAACTTGATATGCTTTCCCTTCAATTAATCAAAGAGAAAGACATGTTAGAAACTGAGAAGAAATATGTAGCAGAACTTAAGGGTAAAGTAAAACAATGGCAAAAGAACAAATCTGCACGTATTGAACGGTTGAAGACGTTGCTTGGTGCTGAATTCACAGAAATGAGACATTTGCTTGATTCTAGGGCAAGTGGATTAGATGGTGTTGATGATATAGATTTGGTTTTATCATCAGATACTGAACCTGAAGACTATCATGATACTGAAGTTAATGATAAAACAAGTAAAAAGCTAAAGACTTTAAACAAAAAATTAATACAAACTAATAAAGCAAATAAAAGTGCTGCAGAAATGCAGATGGCATTGGAGCAACTGTTGAATATATTAAAAAGATAGGTGTTTACATCATAAATGAATAAAATGGTAGCTTTTGAAGTACTACAGGTTCATCAAGGGTAATAATATTGATTGAATCAGTTTTCTTGCCTTCATGGTAATTTTGAAGAATTTGACCAGCAACAACAGGTGCAATAGATTTATCAATTGTCCCTATAGTTATATGTGGATACATATTACCACATGATAGGTCCATTGGTTCACCGTTGTGGAAAAATCCTGTTATTTCTGTCTCAATACACATTGCTTGAGTGTTCCATACAATTCTGGTAAGTTTCACATCGGCCCAGTACTGATCAGAGAACATGCATTTTTGATTAGGTGGTAATTCCACATCGAAGCTGACAAATTTTGCTATTTCATCCTTGAAAACTTGTTTGTAAGTTTCCCATAATTTCTTCTTCTCCTCATTACCTCTTCTCATTGCATTATGAACCAATGTAATATGAAACCCTTCTTGTACTCGTCCCAATTGTTCAAGACGGTGAAAAAAATCAATGTTTTTAGATTTTATGGTATCGAGACAACGGTTATCGACGGATAACCCAATGTAAGATAGTTTTCTTTTGGAGAATGGTTTTACGGATTTGTTGAATGTTGGTTTGTATTGTTTGGCTTTTTCAAATGCTTTGAGGTAATCATCTTCAGTAAGTTGAGGAAGTTCAACATCTTTGATAAGTTCACGCATCTTTGCAACAATCAATTTCAAGTTTTGAAGACTTGAGTCCTTTTCATGGACATCCAAATCGATAATGTAATCAAATTCAGAATCAGGAGATTTGGCAGGTGTGATGGGCTGGAATCTATTTATAAAACCTTTCATTATCATAACAGCTTTATCGACACCATCCTTATTTACTTTAATAGACTGATGGTCATCACCTCTGGCTATAACTCTTTCCTTTGTCAAGTTCCATAGGTTTTCATCTTTTTTAGGATTGGAAACAAAATTCAAGCATATAAACTTGAGCTTATCTTTAGGAATATCAGTATTTAATTTCCTGAATCCATCGAAAAGATGCTGTCTTTCAACAAATTTATGGTTATTCTTATCGACTACAACTATTGGCTTTTTTGTCAATACGTCCAGAGCAGCGGAAACAAGACCATCTTTCCCTGGAGACTGAATGTTATCATTCTGTACATGGCCAACTAGCTCTGGAAATAAATTCATTAGTCCTACTGAAGTTGTTGTTTTCCCGCAACCAATAGTAGCAACTGTGATAAACACATACCTGCAAGATTTCGATTCACCAAACTTTAATTTTTTCATTTCATCTTCAAGATCGATCATTTGCAACTCTTCTTTGATCAATTGCATACTAGTAGCCTTTTTACTTTCGAAATACATCTTCCTTAATGATATAATTCCTTTATTTTCAAGATAATCGTCTTTCAATTTATCATCACTAATTAAATATGGCATCACAAATTTAATGTAATCCATGCAGATTAATTTGTGTTTGCCAAATTTGAGGTTTTCGGGACCATTTTTGATGAATTGTTTGGTAATCTCTCTAAGTTCTCTGTATAGGAAATAAGGTTCCTCAAACTTGTATTTGAAAAAGAAATCAGATCCATTTCGGAAACACCTGATCACGTAACCTTCAACTTCTTCCCCATTAAACGTACCAGTTTCATTAGATTCGTTCATAAATCTCAAGGCATCGTCAAATTTATCAAACTTAACATAATCTGTCTTTTTAAAGCCATATTTCTCTCCAAACAGTTGGACTTCTTCAATTGGGTACGTTTTAAATTCAACAGTATTAAAGTTGAGCCCGTGCAAATATAAGCCAGCCTTATCATCCTTATACTCTAGAACATGTTCCTCAAATTCATCATTACAAAATTCACAAACTGCAGTGATTTTATTATCGTAGAGTAATTTTGCCAGCTGTTCGATATCAACATTCATTCGTTTCAATTGTTTCTCAATTGCATTTTGAGCCACTAATGCGTGATTTTTACTCAAGTCATCATGTTCACCAGTGGAATGTTTGGAACAGACAACCAGCTGACCACTAGGTAATCCTGAGATAAAAATAATACAACCATTACTTTTCACTGTAACAGTATAAGGGCCAGATGTGTGTTTCCGTAGTTC
Source organism: Pichia inconspicua (assembly GCA_004931855.1). Classification (NCBI taxonomy): domain Eukaryota; kingdom Fungi; phylum Ascomycota; class Pichiomycetes; order Pichiales; family Pichiaceae; genus Pichia; species Pichia inconspicua. The sequence goes on from SELW01000681.1 coordinate 35,933, forward strand.
ATCTTCTTTAACAGAAGACATTTCGTTCATATTGAAAAACTTATCGTATCCTCTACAAATGATCTCACCATCAACAGTAGTGAACAGACCTCTAGCATAAATAGGCAGTTTTATCTTTTTGCTATAGTAATCCCATTCGTTAAACTTCCAACTGATCAGTTTTGTATCTGTATTGTATATGGTATTTTCAATCTTTTTAACGTGACCATTTTTAGATCCTTTCCCCAACTGTGCATTTTCCTCCAGCTTGACAGCCAATTCTTTTGCATTCTTCTTCTCTCGTAAGAACGTCTCTTGATCTATATGATAAGGGGCAAACTCTGTCATTGTCATGTTATGGCAAATAATTGACTTATCTGAAAGAATAAGAGTCATTGAAGTTAAAATAAAGTTGTCTTTCCCTGAAATTTTTGAGGGCTCGACACATTTTTCCAGCGGAAAGTATGCATGACATTATTTATATAATGACTCAACTAATACCAAACGTATACTGTTATACAATAAATTATTCTATAGAGAGTTCATTTCTTCATCTGAGAATCCGAATATGTACAGGGCATCTTTTAGAGTATCAGAGTTAAGACAGCATGGGGCCTCTTTCTGAACTTTTGGTTTGGCGTTCCATGCTATACCGTAGCCAGCTTGGCCCATCATCGGCAAGTCGTTAGCACCGTCACCAACAGCAACAGTCTTTTGCAAAGGTACTTTGTTCTCCTCAGCAAGTTGTAGAAGAAGGTTTTTCTTTCTCTGTCCGTCAACAACTTCTCCAATAGTCTTTCCACTCAAAATCTCTACACCATCGACATCAACTTCAGTCTCGAGGAGGTTGGCAAAAGCATAATCCAAACCGAGTTGCTCCTTCACAAACTCTGCTAATGGTAAAAAGCCTCCGGAACAAACAGCCAGTTTACATCCTTGCTTCTTCATAAAACTGCAGAGTTCCTTTGTACCTGGAGTTAGACTTAACTGAGGTTTTAGGTCATCCCAAAGAGACTGAGACTTGATACCTCTCAACAGCGCAACACGCTCAGCAAGTGATTGTTTAAAATCAAGTTCACCATTCATAGCACGTGTGGTAATATCTGCAACTTTATCCTCTACACCAGCTTGTGCGGCAATCAACTCGATGACTTCTTGTTGAATCAATGTTGAATCCATATCGAAGACAATTAATTTCTTGTCCTTTCTATGTTCATCATTCTTCTGGAAAACTATATCAACATTAGGAAGTGAATTTTCATCTTTCTTCAGTAAAGAGTTGATATCTGACTCTGTAGTGGTGAGATCGACAATGTAATCAATAGCTTTAGATGGTGATAATACTTTAGATGAAACAACCTTAATAGGCAAATTCTTCAAGAGGGAAAGAACATTTTCATTATCTGTAGCAGAGAGTGGACTCCTCTTAGCTATAGCAGTCAACACGTGGCTCATCGATACACATAGAAAGTAGTTATTCCAGAGTAAAAGTTATTAAAGCTTAAGATCAACACTTTAATTTGAAGACTCTGACTCTGTCCGCGCAAAGTTGGTTTGCATAATAAGATCACAAGTACTCTTTGGTCTGAAGAATCAAGATCTATAGCCCTGTTTCTGACTTAATTGGCTATATTTGTTAGATAGAAAGATACTATGGATCCAATACCACCACAGAATGACAGTACGACGCTTTCCACGGCCATGTTCGGAGGAGCTGTGGCTGGAATTGTTCAGACAACATTGACCTATCCTTTAGAATATTTCAAAACTATTTCACAAATAGAGAACAAGTCTATCATGCTCAAGGAAGCTGTTGTGCCGCATGATTCTATGAGACCACTTTTTACAGGTTGTTTACCGTTATCTATTGGTATGGCACTGAAGTCATCTTCCAGGATGTTCATTTTTAACCAATTTTCCAATTTTATGGCCCAAGATGATGGACATACTAACGCACCACGAGTGGTTGTTGCTGCTATCATGACTGGTATGTTGGAATCTGTGTGGGCAATTCCTTTTGAGAATATCAAGGTAAGACTTATTGAAAACTCTATGATCAGATACGGTCTTAGAACCAAGTTTGATGAAGAAGTTAAAAGTGATCCCAAGGCAGCTGTTGAATCTGATTCTAAAAAGGTAAGACTTTCTAATAGACCAGTTTCTAATGCAACAACGTCTATTTCCAATTCCCCAAGAATGAAAGCATTGTTATATTATCATCACAACCCATCATACACACTGAGTGGAATTCTACGTGAAATGTACAGAACAGGTGGTATACTTTCCTTCACTCAAGGTTCAAGTATAACAATTCTTAGACAATGCATGAACAGTATGGTATGGTACAGTACATATTCATTCTTACAACAAATGATTGATCCTAGTCGAGACTCAATTACAGAACTTGAATTGATTGGTATGGGATTTGCATCTTCACTTGCAGTTGTTGGTGTAACGCAGCCTATTGATGTTATGAAAACAAGAATGCAGACGAGAGATTATAGAATCGTGTATAGGGATATGATGTCAATGGTAGCAATGATATTCTTCAAAGAAGGATGGACAAAGTTTTGGAGTGGTGCTGTTCCAAGATTTGTCAAAGTGAGTTGCTCTTCTACTGTCACTCTTCTCACCTACGAACAAGTTACGAAGCTCGTGAATAAACTTTCAGAGATAAAACCATTTGAAGCTTAGTATGTGATATTGTATATAAACTTAAGCTTAATTGTAAATACCTCTTGATATTCTGTGCATACGACAGTGATTTTGTTGTGTTTGTAAGACTTATAAGCGTATTCAAAAAGCACCGTCGAATAAATCTATAGCAACTACCAGAATTGTAGAATCCATTTAACTAGCCAATTTCTCGAAAACAGTGTAAGAAACTAATAAAAAATCAGCAATTTCAAAATGTTGAACTTTCATCTGTATATTTTTAAAATTTAAAGAGTTACAAAAATTGAGTTTTACCCTAACTAATGCAAAACATTAGAAAACCACTTCAAACTTATATCAAACAAACTTCATGAGCCAGGTATTCGAACCATATGGTTCTTATTCAGAGGAAATGGACAGTGTATGAGTGAATCAGGAGAAACGCCCATTTTGCTGAGATAATCTATCTGGGAGAAAATAATACGGGGTTGACAATTCAAAACCAAACATCACGTGACATGTTTTTTTGGAGGTTTTGTTTTGCTACACAAATTGAAGAATACGGAAGTGCTTCATAAACGCATCTAGCCAATTTCAGGCATATAATATAACTACAAGGTATAAAGAATAATATCTTTGATGGAAATTTTCTGAACCAACATGTTAAAAAGTATTTGAAGGTTTACTTAGAACTCACTAAAGAAATGCTTGATGCTATTCAGAAAAACACTTCACCGATTTCGAATACGTAAAATTTAGCTTTTGTTATCTATTATGATCATGCAATTACACATGCGTATAAATAAAAAAGCGGACAAGTCATTCACTCTCGCTCTTACCCTGTTCAGAGAAGCTTAGAATTAAGTGATAGATGCAAACGTTTAGGAAAAAGGTTCCTCAAACAAAAGAAAGTTGAAAGAGAATTGTTGAACATTTTGAAGGACCTAAAGGGAAAACTAGATCTCCAATTTTTGAACTTTTGTCATCCAATGGTAGGGTCAAAGGACCTACCCTTTCTCTTTCCTCTGCCGAGCGACAGAAACTCAAATCTGAAAGTTAAAGGATTCCTCTTTTGATTATTTATTTGAGAGATTCAACCATTCTATTGAAGATTTGATGGCACATGCAGCAATAGAAGCTGGATTGAAGAAGTATTTTGATTTCAAAGGATATAATGATTTTCCTTAAATACAGCATCCAATCTTCAGTCAGTTAAGAAAGGCAAGCCTACCTGGATGATGTGAAAGAACAAGATTCAAACAAGGAAAATTTGAGTTGTAATGCATTGATTGAAGAATCAATAGATATAGTTGGTGATGTTGCTAAAGATACTTTGCTTGACGGACCTCTTCTCAATGTGTTAAAAGATACACCTGTCCAATGTGATTCATCATCTGAGGTTGAAAAAGTTATCAAGAAACTGAAGCGTGAGGAGCTTGCTACTAAAAATACAAAAACTTGAAATAGCCACACTTTAAAAGCACAGTTGGAAGAGATTCATGATCAAATTGACAGTATAATTTGGCAAATTATATCACACTTTAACGCACTAGATACGAACACTGTATGAAACTAGCAGGATTGAAAGAGAGGGGGGATTTCATGTAAAATATTCAACATGAATCTATTATAGCATATCTAAATGATGATAAAATATTCAACAAAATACTACTGTATTTTAATTACATGTAATATGTCTGGTGGTTATTCTTCAAGAAGAAGCAGTTATAGTAAGACATCAATGATTAGCATTTGATGTAAACCACATTTTAGCGGACCAAAATTGCAGGTTGTATACCCATCAAACCGTTAAAAATTAGTACAATTTCACCATCTCGTAAATCATTCACTTTCAATTTCCCCTCTATTATTTTATTGTTATCAAGTAAATGTTTCCTGAGTACACCATCCATACATCCTACAGACAAAGCAGGAGTAATCCATTGAAATATTGATTCTTCGGGATTGGGTTCTTTCACTTTCCTCCAAAATGCTACACTTGTGATAGATCCTTCCATGATTGTCTCATTTGAATCGTACAAGAGTACTTCTCGTTTGTCACCTGGAACAATATCGAATCTTTTACGTGCATCATCGTAAGCTTTTCTAATTGTTGTTTTGAATGATGTAAATGGTGTTGGCATGGTTCCAACAGTATCTAAATATATGGTCCATCCAACCCACTGTTTAAGATATGCTGGCATACTATTTGTTGATTTCTTTTGAAATGATTCGTATGTGGGGATGGTCAAAGATAAGAAATGTGATTTTGGTAATGGAGCAAATTCAATTCCATATTCTCCATCTTTCGAAACTGTTATCTTAACACGATGAGAAACTAATTTGTCTGCGTCTCTTAAAGCCAAAGTTAAATGGAAGAGTAAAGTATCCATGTTGAGATTTTTAGTTGGGAAATTGAAGTATTCCCCTGCACGTTTAAGTTTCTCTATATGTTCAGAAAGGAGATAAAAGAATGAATGATGTAATGGAATATAATTAACTGCATCAACTACTGGTATGTCATCAGAGTAAGTACTTGGGTCGTATCGTAATGTAGTGAAAATTTTAAAGTCTACATCGTTTGGAATGGAATATTGTTGAAATATACTTTCGGCTAACTCATCACACTTCTTCTCAAGTGCTTCATCCATCGAATTTAAGTTAAACAGGTATACCTATTTGGGAAAGAAGAAGAATATGCATAATATGGGTTTGAAAAGTTGTGGTGATTACAAACGCGGTTTTAACTTGAATTCAGGTAAATACTTAGTCTTGAATACGATTCCTATATAAGCTTCTTGATGTTAGCTAGGATATCTTTGAAAGATTCAAATTCGACATAGTTGATTCCATCCTTTTTACATATATCAACTAGGGCACATCCTTTCTTTGCAAAAAGTAAATCACAACTCCGTGAAGCACTGATATCACTAACTCCATCACCACAGTAAAACCTCTTACCTTCTGCAAAATTGCTATATTTTGGATGTACAGTTACATTCAAAATAGTTTGATTTTTGTCATGTCCAAAACTGGAGTTATCCTTATACTTGATTTTCCAAGTATTTGTGCTTTCATCCACATCGACATGATTTGCATGGATTTCAATGAAAGAACGTAATTCTGGTTCAGTGATTAGATTTTCAAGTAATGCCTTAATAACTACATCCAAACCACTAGATACTACAATCACTGGGATGTTCATTGAATGACACCATTGAACAGTTTCCTTGAAACCAGGATCAAGTTTAACATTTTGAAGTAAATATTCAATACATTTGTCTAATGGGTAACCCTTATCTGAAACAGAGGAAAGCATTTGTTCAAAAGCATCTCTAAAAGTGAGAGAACCATCACGGATACCTGCATCAAGGACCATTCTTGCATCATAACCCATCCCAAGATTGTCAGTTAACATATCATTGGAGTCTTGCAAAGTAACAGTTCCATCCCAGTCGGTGAACAGTATCGCTGGATGTTCTGGTTTTGTATCTGCAGCCATCTTGAATAACCTTTACCTTGTCTATTAGTAAAGAACACTGGTTAATCACTCTCTGTTATCTAAGGGACCGGGCGAATACGTTCCGCGTCTGGGTGTTTACATAATATAAAAGGTAACAAAGATACAGTAACAGCCACGAAGTTTATCTGCAAGCTTGTATCTGTGAGAAATTGAAGGTTATGCATATCGTTGTTGTATCCGGAGGTACTGCTACAAATAGCTTGTTACAGGGATTTTCAAAGGATGGGAAAAATGACAAAGTAACGTATATTCTACCTGTTTCTGATAATGGTGGATCAAGTTCAGAAATTATGCGTGTTTTAGGTGGTTGTGCAATTGGGGACATTAGGAGTCGTTTGGTCAGACTCATCGAGGATGAAGAATTGCGGAACTTGTTTGGTCATCGATTAGGGTGTGAACCTGAGTCTGCCAAATGTGAATGGAATGAAATTGTGGATGGTACTCATGATATTTGGTGTCACATCGATAGAGATTTAATAACAGTCATTAGAACATTTTTGCTGTATGTGGATACAGAAATTAGGAAAAGGAATGAGATGGATTTCAGATTTGAAGTTGCAAGTGTTGGTAATTTGTTCCTTACAGGTGCACGTTTATTCTTTGGTGATTTCGATGCTGGAATGGCACTAATGCGTAAACTATGTAACATCCCTGACCAATTTCAAGTATACGGTGTGTTAAACACAAACTTTACACACAATATTGCAGCTGTTTTAGAAGATGGGAATATTATACGTGGACGAAGTGAGATTTCACATCCTTCACTTGATATTGGAGGGTCCCAGTTACATTTTGACAAAATGAATGATTTCTCATTGGGAAGTAAGATCAAAAAAATCATGTATATTTCACCATACGGAGAGGAAATTCGAGTTAAAGCTACTGAAAAGTGTATTGATGCTGTGAAATCATGTGATTTGTTGGTATATAGCATTGGATCACTATACACCAGTATAGTACCAGTTTTACTTGCTGATGGAATCGGTCGTGCTATAACTACCACTAACTCAACAAAATACAAGGTGCTGCTTGTCAATTCAGAGAACGACAGAGAAACAGAAGGAATGGATGTTTGGGATTATGTGGATGCCCTGGTACGAGCTGTTGGCGATGATAGTACAACGATCAAGGTTACAGATGTGGTAACGCACATCATAACGGCACGCACAGACGGTGTTGAGAAGCTCGAAAAGGTTGGTGTCAAAGTCTACAGTGTCACAGAGAAGAGACTGACAGCGGCCAATGTGCAGGAAGCCTTAGACCGTGCCGGTGTGTTGCAGTAGCGTTGACAGAGTGTTGGGAGAAGAAACCCTGGTTGAGTGAAACTGTTAAAACGAAAAATGGAAAAATTTAGACTCGCTATAAAAGAAGAAGAATCCCCAGTAAATTGACAACGTTTAATTGATTCTGTTGTTTCCTTCTGCAACGCTTACACGACCTGTCTTCTCCCCGGTCACGGCGTCACGACGAGGTCAGCCTTGCTTCGGCAGGTCGCAGACCCAGGATATCAGTGGCACTCGGGGAGACTTGCCGCTGTCTTCGGACAGTGGCTGTTTGCTGGGACAGTCGGAGACCAACGCAATACGTCTTGGGTGCAGCTGTGTGTTATGGTTTTGCCTTCGTGCAACCACATGGGCATGGATGCAAGGACGGATTGTACATTTATATTGATGACTCTGTTTTTTTCTAGCTTTTTCTCTTGATTACTCTTTTTTTAGGTAGTGTTCTACAATTAGAGGTGTAAGTCGTGTGTGCAACCTTAATGTACTTGCTAATCTTTGCAGATAACACTTGGTTATTCACTCGGAGTGATTTGAAGTTTGGAAATCTTGATATATATTTCACCAAATCTGTATTATTTACTGATTTTCAAATAGCCTGACAAATGTCGAAAGTTGTAGCCCCATTTCTCCGAAAGCTGTTTCTTTCTTTGATTAAACACACCCACCACAACACTTAACAGCTATTCAATCATGTTTCGATTGGCAATAGTAAGGAGATACTGCACTGCTGCTTCTCCACAGACACCGCTGGTGAAATTACACCCTGTTGCAACACTAAGACCGAGACAATACCCCACATATGCAGGTCATGCACATTCGATAGTGAAATCTCTCATATGGACAACACCACCAAACAATGTATTGATTGTAAAGAAACCATGGCATTCTAAAGTTTTACAAGCTACTCTTACTTTCATAAAACATCTTCATGATAACTATCCTAGTGTCAACATAATCGTGACTCCAGATGTGGCTGAAGATTTGAATTCAATCAATAGAGAAAATGCACATGCTAAATTAGATGAACTAACTGTAAGTGAAAATGAGAGTGATATTGAAGACTTGAAAAAGTATTTTGATACTATCGATCATCAATTGCCAATATATACAGGACCTATAAATGAAATAATTACACGAACAGATTTGATTGTTTCCTTAGGAGGAGATGGTACAATTCTTAGAGGTGTTTCAATGTTTTCTAATACAACTGTACCTCCAGTTTTGTCATTTTCCTTAGGAACATTAGGATTCTTACTTCCATTTGATTTTTCTAACCATGCTGAAGCATTCAAACAAGTATTCGAGTCTAGATCTTCAATGCTTAAACGTGAACGTATAGAGTGCCACATTGTCAAAGCCCACCCAGAATCAGAAACATTGAATAAACAAAGAGAACAATTACAGGATTCACTCGTATACCAAAATAAAGATAGCATAAATACTTTAGAAGAAGTTGAAAGATTGAAGAGATTATCTTCAGTGATGGATGCCCCATTTGATAAAGTAACAATGGATTCTGAACTAGAAACTTTAAAAAAATTGAAAATTCATGCAATGAATGATATCGTTTTACATAGAGGTTCATTACCTGGATTAATCAATCTTGATGTCTATATAAATGGTCATTACCTTACTAGAACAACTGCTGATGGTTTAATTTTTGCAACACCAACTGGTTCAACTGCATATTCATTAAGTGCTGGTGGTTCAATAGTTCATCCAACAATTAAATGTATATTACTAACTCCTATCTGTCCAAGAAGTTTATCATTCAGACCTTTACTATTACCATTGAATTCTCATATTTTGATTAAAGTCATTGGTAAAGAATCAGTTAAAGTAGATTATACAAAATGTAATGCAAAACTGAGTATCGATGGTATACCACAACTGAAACTTATCCCCGGTGATGAAATCCATGTTATTTCTGAATCATTCCAAAGGTTTGAAGAAGAAGATGATGAAGATGATACTAGAACTGTTGATAGGAAACATCAAAAATCAGTTGGTAAATCAGGTGTATGGTGTGTGGTTCAAAGTAAAGGTGATTGGGTCAATGGTATAAACTCAATGCTAGGCTTTAATTTAGGTTTTAGGTCTAGTAAAGGAGATTGAATATAATTTTGCAAGCATATTTTTACTTATATAATCGTATTTTGTACATTATAGAATGTTTGTTTCTTTTATAGTATACACGGGAAGGAAAATGAATTTATTCCTAAAATGAAGAAAGCAATTATTTGTCAACATCCATCATTTCGCCTTCACCAGATGGCTTACTTTCTTCAACTTTTGGTTCCTCAGTTTTCACCTTCTCTTCAACTCCAACATCCGACATTTTTACATCATCTACTACCTTTTCTGTATCAATTTTAGGTTCCTGCGTTATAGGAACAGGTTCTGATATACTCTTATCCTTAATTTTCATTGAATCTTCATCTTTATCGAAAAATTCATTTTCAGGAATAATCATCTCATCACGCCTTTTCTGAGAACCACCTTTCGTATCAATAGCTTCCTTTGTATCTTCTTCCACATCATCTTCAAAATCAATCATATCTCTTGGAACATCATTCATTTGAACACTTGGTGCATGCTTAGCATTTTCCAAATTAGCAAATATTTGCGTCATTATTCTATTTAAATATTCTGGTGTATTTGCATTATGCATATTACTTGGTCTAACTTCAAGTTTATAATCTGGTCCATAATATTCATAGTAATCGTTAAATGGTAATTCAGGACCTAAAACTTTCTCATTAAGTAAACCAGTTTCAAAAGTCCATGTTCTAGAAACATTCCTCATCGTATATCCACCACCACCAACAATCATCAGTGGTAATCCAAATGATTTGATATAATTAACACAATTAGCATGTCCATGCATACTCAAATTGAAGCAACCCAATCTATCACCAGAAAGTGAATCACCACCACATTGGAAAACAATTGCACTAGGTTGATACCAATCAATGACTCTCTTCATAACAGGTTCGAAAAGATTCTTATAAGTTTGATCATCAATACCATCTCTAAGTGGAACATTAACAGCATGATATTTACCCTTACCAACACCAATATCACGCAGTTCACCTGTACCTGGGAAAAATTCTCCATATTTATGGAATGAAACTGTCATGACTCTATCAGTTGTATAAAATGCTTCTTCAACACCATCACCATGATGAACATCAATATCAATATATAAGACTCTTGGATGATATCTAAGTAATTCAATAATACCTAAAACAATATCATTAACATAACAAAATCCACTAGCTTCACTTTTCTTCGCATGATGTAACCCACCAGCATAGTTGATTGCAATATCACATTTACCTCTATTTAATCTCGCTGCCCCTTCCATAGATCCACCACCTGATATAGAACAATATTCAAACAATCCATCGAAAACTGGACAATCGTCACCAACATTAAATTTAAGTTGCTCCTTATTGAACATTTCTAAATTATCAGGAGTAACTCTGGCTAAGAAATCAACATATTCATCAGTATGAAACTGGGTCATTTCTTGTCTAGTTGCAGGTTTAGCACGATAAATCTCCATAGATTTATATAAACCATAGTTCATAATCAAAGAATGTGCCATTCTAATTCTGTGTGGTTTCATTGGATGTGCCGATCCATAGGAGTAATTACCAACATCACTGTCGTAGAAATATGCAATCCTCTTTTTATTCTGTGGATTCACCTTGATCTCTCCAAATGGTTTGTCCTCGTATAACATACTGTTTGTTTGTTTGTTTGTAAGTATCGGTGTCTGTGTGCTGGAAACAGGAATGAAAACACCAAAGCAGAAAGATCACCGAACAAGAATTGCAACTTTGGTGGTGGCTGTGCGAGCTTTTGCATTTTGTCAAATCTTCAAACTTTCAAACAAGAACAGTACATGGATTGCTTACAAAGGTTATCGTATAATACATTTTACTATTGCTGTAATCACAGTCTTACTTGTATATCCAAATATAACAACAAGAAAGGTTATTCAAACTACAAATTTATTACACCCTAGTGAGTTCTCCAGAAAGGCGAGCAATCATCTCTGTGTCTTCATGTAGTGGTGTGTTCAATGGGTAACATACACCTAGGGTGAAAAGGTCCAACTTACCTGGTTTTGTTATTGGCAAGATCCAATCAACAAGTCGGTCACCCATCACGTAGGTACAATTCTTCCAACATCCTATGTCGAAAGGGTTAGCACGTCGACTTCCTGCACGAGTCCTTTGTGATTCGTAAGTCTCTATTGTAGTTTTGTTCAGAGCAAGTTGGTATACTGTAAATAGAAGGAAGATGAACATACTGAGAAGAAACACAAGTCCCAATCCGAAAACAAATAGTTGGTGCAAACTAAAGTACTCAATTGACCATAAATCGTACACGAAAAAGCACCATAACGTATAACCCGAGATAGCAGTCACAACAAAAAGATAAATATTAGACCATCCAAGAAATTGAACAAAGTATCTGTAGTTCTTAAATCCAATACAGTCACTGAACCAAGGGCAATGGTGATCCATTTTTAAGACACATTTCTGGCAAGCAGAACAATGATGTGACCTATCAGGCTTCCAACATCTGCATTTAGAACAGAACCTAAAACCTCCATCTTTCTTACATTGAATCGAATAACGCACAAACTCTTCAGGCGGCGAGTACGTCCCTATAGCATTCCCATTGTCATCCTCGATGTAATCGTGCACAACTAGAAGTGGTATGTCCAATGGACTCCCCGGCCCCTCGTTAAGAACCTTGAAATATGTCCATAGTACTAGTGTTGCGGAAATAGTTGTAATAACCTCAAGTATTAGTTTAGTTGTAGTCTCAAATCCTGGTATGAAATTTAAAATCCTGAATATTATTGTCCAATACGACCATGATACTAGCAGAGTAACTGATAATCTTGGGAAGTATTTTGCAAATGTGTTGATCAGTTGAAGGAACCCAGCCATTGTTACAGTTAAAACGCCATCGTGTGCCATTAAAACAATCAACAAAGTGAAACTTGCTGACAATGATTTCAAGAGATGGGGGTCAATTCGCCCAATCGGGTAATGCCACATTTTCAAAAAAAAAAATTAGATGTTAGTATCTTTAACTACATTTGTTTAAATGTTAATTACATAGTTGGATCATCCATAATACAGATTTAAGATCAGTTTCAATAGTCCAATACAGACAAACGAAACAGTACCGCCAAACGCGTCCAAATTCACCTCGTCCTTACACACAAGGTCAAGCAACTCGTCAACCGATGTGTTGAACCTATTTTTACTTGTATCAATTCCCTTAACAGTTAGCAGGAAATAACCGATTTTATCACAACTGATAGTGACACTTGCACGATTAGATGCTGCCTTACTGATAACATTCTTATCAATCAAAGAACTTACACTGAGGGTATGAGATCCGTACAATGCATCATTTAATGCTAATGAGTTCTTCAATTTCAGTTTCTTCATTTTCCTACCAGATCTGCTGAATAGTTTCTGGAAAATGTTAGAACTGCTTTCTTTAGTCATGGAATTACCTTCACGATTCTCAACATTCTGTTTTGCTTTCTCATTGAGGGTCAACTTGATCAGTTTTTCGTAGTCATCGTAAGTACGTTTGTAGGTTGAAACTCGTCTTTTCAACTCGGTTAGAATTTCAACAATTGTTTCACGTTCTGCATCAATATCATGCTGCTGCTTCCTTTTGTTTTTGATATCATTGGCAAGATCATTTAGTAGCTGTTGATACCCATCTTGAGGTGAGATTATATTCAATCGCTCAAGTTCAAAAATAAGTTCCAATGCATGCTTCTTGACTTGCGGGAAACTCATCTTGTATATATCAATTTGAGAAGTATCAATGTTCTCCTTTTTCAGTATGCGTTTTTCGGATTTAATGATCTCTTTGAATTTCATCTCATCAGCAGGTTGAATCTCAGAAACTAACATATCAATTAAATTATCACCGTCTTGGACTTGAATGATATAAATTAAATACTTTTTAATTTCAAGTAACAAAAGATCAGCAATGAGAAGATTGGTATTTTCCTCATTGTTTTCATCATCATCTAATATTACCTCAGTAAATCCATAAGAATCAACAGGGAGTGCCATTTTTTTCTCAAGTTGCATAATTTCCTTTGCACAGAAGTAGAGAACATCTTGTTCATCATTATAGTTTTCATGCATAAACGAGCCCAAAATATCGACTAGTTCAAAAACATCACTTTTTTGAATCTTTAATGTTCTTAGATTATCACTTTCTAAATTCACTTTCCTATAAGCAACATCAACTGATGGAACATCAATTAGATTCACGATAAACTCCATTAATTCCTCCTTTACTTCATCCACAAAACTATCTAAACTTGTCAAGTAAGGGTAGTGTACAGGATCAAAGTGTTTAAAAGTCCATACTTGGTTAAGGCATATCACTGTCAATTCAAGGTTCCTGTAAATTCTTGAGATAACAGAAGAATCATCACTTATTGCTTCAATGTCAATAGAGAAGTTTGAAGGACTGTTTAGAATTGGTAAGACATAACAATGTATAAACACAGATCCTATCAAACAGAAGGTATAATTTGGTGAAAGTTGGTAAACTTCTTTCAATGATTCGTACAGATCATGAAGCAAAACTCTGATGAACAAAGGAATCTTATCGATGTTGCGTTTCAACGTTTGAAGAATCTCAAACACGGATGCTCTCAAATTTTGCATATTCTTAATATACATTTCTTTGACAATTGGAATATCCAATGCTTCTATTTCACCTAATTCATATTGATCAATATATTTTAAGGGAATAAAATCAGACTCTTCGATGAGATGTGACAAGATTGTTTCTGGTTCACATTCAAATGAAGCCTCATCATCACCTGTAATCAAAAACAATGCATCGCCTAAAATACTTTTCGTGAAGTTTCTTTGCTGTGGTAAATTGAGATATGCATGAACCAAAAGTTCCCAATTTTTCACACTAACATTCTTAAAGTCACGTCTCTTCTTGACATAGCTTTTGAAATCTTTTTCAGGTATCCTCATAATAAACAATTTGAATGTTTCTGCAATCAGTTTGACAAGTAATCCTTCCTCTTTTGTGGGTTCAATTTTTGTGAGACTGTTTACATCGGCATAATTAAACGACTTAAGTATCCAATCTTCAATATTACCACTACTAAATTCAATCAAATCACCAGTTACCTCAAAATAATCGAGTACATTAGCCCAATATTCAGGTTTATTCTGTAAAATACAAAAAAAGGTTCCGACAAAAACAGAAAGTTGGTCAGAATCTTTCTTCACTGAGATTCTCTTTTCATCCTCAATCTCAACAAGATCATCAACATCAACTAAGTGTCTTAAAACTGCATTTCCAGAATCAACATTTTTCTTCAAATGATTTTGAATATTTTTAATGTCAATACCCAATTTTTTTAGCACATCAACTTTCTTTTTGAGATCAGCCAATCTTTGCAATTGAATTCCAATGTTAGATTTTTCAGTTTTAATCTCTTGCTTCAACTGATGAATTTTCATTTCTTTCCTAGTAGTATTTTCGAGCTCAAGTGTACCAATAACATTTATAAAATTCTTGATTGCTTTGAATGGTGGATTTTTCTCTTCTATCAAAGCACGATAATCACTCACATGATGAATTCCTTTTATTATTGCTTGTAACTTACAGATTTTCTTGTAGTTATCAGGTCGAAGAAACCATTCTTCTCTATCCTTTAGTTTCTTTCTTAGCAAATAACCTCTGATTACGCTTTGAAATGGTACAATATCATCATCAAATTCTTCTAAATCTTCAACCAAAAGATCATAATCTAACTTCTTTTCAATACCTCGCAATGTACTTTGAATAACAACTATTTGATTTTGGCTATTCATAAGATGTTTTCTTAAACGTGTATATTCGCTTCTAACCAAGTTACCTCTAATGATGGAGTTGAAGTTGTTAATAATACTTTCATATTTTTCCAAGGAATCCTGTGGTTTCTTCTTATTTAAAGAAGAAAACAAATTTGTTGGTTTCAAAGATGTAGGGGATTCAGGTGATATGATTCTCTTCAAATCCTTTTTTGTAGGAGAATGATGTATTTTAGAAACATTTCTAGATCTTGAAGGTGTAGTTGGCTCGACGGGTAGGTTTGGAACATATTTTGCATCATGCTTCTTTGTTTCACTTCTTCTAGGAACATGTCCTGGTTCAGGGGGTGCATTTTCAGGAACATCAAATCTCTCAAATAATTCATCGTCATCAAAATAATGTGGATCTAGTGATTTTGTTGGTGAAAGAATTGGAGTTTTGATTGGTGATCCCGGAGGTGATGGTAATGGAGGTTGTTTCCTCACTCTCAATTTCTTAACATTCAGTTTACCTTGCTGAATTGTAGAGCGTATGTGCTTGCCTCTAATTAAAGACTGTAGTTTTATCACGGATTCCATATTCATCAAAAATTTTCTTCTCAATTGCTTATAGTTAGTACGACAATCTTGTCCTCTAACAATTGCTTGAAGTTTAACTATTGCACTTTTATGAGCAAGTAAGTATGGGTAAGCTGCTTTATTTTTCAGAATCGTTCTCATTGCTACCGATGATCCATATTCGTCTTCCTTCTTAAATGAAACAAAATCAGAGGGTATATTTTTCGTTGTTGATTTTCTATTTGAGACAGATCTACGTCTAAAGAGAGCACCACGACACAATGATTGGAAAATTATTATGTTACGGAGGTTACCCTTAAGCATTGATTTTGTAACAAATAGATCAAATCTAGCGAGGTACCCACGACAAAGTGATTGTAGCTTGACTGCATCCGACTCATTCAATTTTTGATCATAGTGAGTTGGTAGTGGTAGGAAACTTGAATTTCCAAGGATTTTCAATTCCTCTTCATTCATCATAAACTGATATTTCTCCTGTATGGCTGTTATTGAATCACTTGTTGGTAGAAGTGCAGTGTAATAGTCATTATTGTTGAATAATTTTCGTGCGTCTCTTGAGATATACTGATCTTCTGCTGTGGGTATTTTAAGGAGTGGGGATTCCGGAAGTGAGATAATTGATTTTTCAATATTGACAGTGGCATTATCAAGATAGTCGTCCATATCTGACAAGGTCAAATTATTATCAGATTCTTCATCGATGGTAAGAAAAGTGAATGAATCATTTGGTTGGACAAGGTCGTTAATGTTTTCAGCTGCCATAGTTCTTGAATTTTGCTCTTCTTCTTGCTTCTCCTCTTGATTATCTTCTTGCTTCTCCCCATGATTCTCTTCTTGTTCTTCTTCAATTTCTATAAGGGTTAAACGATTAATATTATCACCAACGTTGACTCTGATTGCCTCGTCAAAGCCATCAATGTATTTTCTTCCATTAAGATCTGAACCAACGAGATGTTTTATCCTATTTAGATTATCAACATTAATATTGAGGGATTGAAAGTAAGCAGAAATTCCAAATTTGTCGTTATCAAGTTTAGTAACTAATGGTGCTTTGTTTAGCATTGCCATAAAATGAGAAAGTGCATGCAAACAAGCAATAACTTTTGGAACATTCTTTTTCATATAGAGATCATTCGTTTCAAAAATAAAGAGATTTGGTAGTTTTATATTATGTGCAAACTTCAAGAACTCGTTGATGTTATCAATGTAATTGTATCTTTTATTTGTCATTTTGTATTGGATTTGACCATCAACTTTTGTCCCTAAATATATTTTCTTTATTGATGGATCAAAATGTTGAGCAAGTTTACATAGAATGATACCATTAGTTAGATAATCAGGGAATTCATGAATATCTGAGTCATCTAAACCAATGTCAATTTTTAAAATAGTTTCAATCCAATGTTTGATTTCAATCATACGACAAACAAAACCAGCAATTGTGAGATTAAGATTATCTGCATCAATCCATTGGTTAACAGAATTAGAATCAGCAGTAACAATTCTTTTAGCCTTGATGTTGTTAGTCTTGCTTTGATTTGGAGTTATTAGACGTGTTTTCTTGATGTTGAGATCATTACTAGAGATTGACATTTGAATTTTACGTAATTTAGCAATATTTTTCAATGAGGGGGAATTTGACATTGATTTTGTGATACCACCCATTCTTTCAATTTCACTTTTACTTAACTTATCATTATGAGTAGTATTGTTATTTGTGATATTACTTCCAATGAAGATATTTTTCTTTACAGGAACATGTTTTGGTGGCATTCGATCATAAGGATTCACAGAAAGTACTTTACTTCTTTCACTTTCCTCTTCCTTCTGTTGAATCATTTGTTGTACTCTGTTAAGTGGGGCATTAGATTGAGTTGGGCGGGTTGGAGTAAACGGTGCATCGAGTTCTTCGTCGGCCTTGCGAAGAAGCATCATGGCCTTTGTGATCTTCTGCTGGGGCTGTACCATGATTGTTGGACAAATGTGGTGTGTGCAGAGGATACAAACTGGATTGTTGACACAAAGATCAGATCTGGAATTAGAATTCACTAAGAAATTTGAAATGGAGACAAATTGGACGTGTTGACCTTTTTCCCTTTTCGGAAGGGAAAGATCGGGTCGGGTAGCGCTCTGTAGATCGGCTAAGTTGGCAAAGCGATACCCGAAAGAGGGGGCTTCCCCCCAAAAAAGCAGAAAGTTCCCGAAATTGCTGAGCCTCCTCGATAAATATTAAATTAAGTGCTGAGCCCTCGAAAACTTCTCGAAACTTCTTTTCCACCCACAAAGATCAAATTCGATCCGGAAGCTCCACGAGGACCGTGTAACGCCTTTGCCCACAGCTCTGCTACATAAATGGACACTCATTCTCCTTCGTGCTCAGCGTTTGCCACTTCTTCCTTCATCCTCTTTGATCTCTTTCTCTCCACAGACTCTTAGTTTAATTTGATACATTCACAAATAACAACTAACTCAAACAATATGGCTCAAACTGAATCTTATGAATTTCAAGCTGAGATCTCTCAGTTGATGTCTCTTTTCATCAACACCGTTTATTCTAATAAGGAAATCTTCTTAAGAGAATTGATCTCTAATGCTTCAGATTCCCTTGATAAAATTAGATATCAATCTCTCTCAGATCCACACGTTTTAGATTCTGAACCTGAACTTTTCATTAGAATCACTCCAAAGCCAGATCAAAAAGTTTTGGAAATTAGAGATTCTGGTATTGGTATGACTAAGGCTGAATTAGTTAAGAACTTGGGTACAATTGCAAAGTCTGGTACTAAGGCTTTTATGGAAGCTCTTACTGCAGGTGCTGATGTCTCTATGATTGGTCAATTCGGTGTTGGTTTCTATTCTGTTTTCTTGGTTGCTGATAAGGTACAAGTCATCTCTAAATCTAATGATGATGAACAATACGTTTGGGAATCCAATGCTGGTGGTAAATTCACTGTTACCCTTGATGAAGAAAATGAAAGAATCGGTAGAGGTTCCATTATTAGAATCTTCTTAAAGGATGACCAACTTGAATATTTGGATGAAAAGAGAATCAAGGAAGTTGTTAAGAGACATTCTGAATTCGTTGCTTACCCAATCCAATTGGTTGTTACTAAGGAAGTTGAAAAGAAGGTTGAAACTGAAGAAGAAGAAAAGAAGGATGAAGAAGAATCTGATGATAAAGAACCAAAATTAGAAGAAGTTAAAGATGAAGAAGAAAAGAAGGAAGAAAAAACTATCAAGGAACTCGTTACTGAAACTGAAGAATTGAACAAGACCAAACCTTTATGGACTAGAAACCCATCTGAAGTTACTCAAGATGAATACAATGCATTCTACAAGTCTATTTCTAATGATTGGGAAGATCCATTGGCTGTCAAGCACTTCTCTGTTGAAGGTCAATTAGAATTTAAGGCAATTTTATTCATTCCAAAGAGAGCTCCATTCGACTTATTTGAATCTAAGAAGAAGAAGTCTAATATCAAATTATACGTTAGAAGAGTTTTCATTACTGATGATGCAGAAGAATTGATTCCTGAATGGTTATCCTTTGTTAGAGGTGTTGTTGATTCTGAAGATTTACCATTGAACTTATCAAGAGAAATGTTACAACAAAACAAGATCTTGAAGGTTATTAGAAAGAATATTGTTAAGAAATGTATTGAAACTTTCAATGAAATTGCTGAAGATAAGGAACAATTTGATAAGTTCTACACTGCTTTCTCTAAGAATATTAAATTAGGTATTCATGAAGATACTCAAAACAGATCTGCTTTAGCAAAATTATTAAGATTCTACTCTACCAAATCATCTGAAGAAATGACTTCATTATCTGATTACGTTACTAGAATGCCAGAACAACAAAAGAACATTTACTTCATTACTGGTGAATCTCTTAAGGCTGTTGAAAAATCTCCATTCTTGGATGCTTTGAAGGCAAAAGGTTTTGAAGTTTTATTCTTAACTGATCCAATTGATGAATATGCAATGACTCAATTGAAGGAATTCGAAGATAAGAAATTGGTTGATATCACTAAGGATTTCGAATTAGAAGAAACTGAAGAAGAAAAGAAGAAGAGAGAAGAAGAAATTAAAGAATTCGAACCATTAACTAAGGCATTGAAGGATATCCTTGGTGACCAAGTTGAAAAAGTTGTTGTTTCTCATAAATTAGTTGATGCACCTGCTGCTATTAGAACTGCACAATTCGGTTGGTCTGCAAATATGGAAAGAATCATGAAGGCTCAAGCTTTAAGAGATACTTCAATGTCTTCTTACATGTCTTCAAAGAAAATCTTTGAAATTTCCCCAACTTCTCCAATCATCAAGGCATTGAAGACCAAGGTTGAAGAAAACGGTCCTGATGACAGAGTTGTTAAGAATTTAACTACTTTATTATATGACACTGCATTATTAACTTCTGGTTTCTCACTTGAAGAACCAACTGCATTCTCTAAGAGAGTTAATTCTTTGATTGCATTAGGTTTAAACATTGAAGATGATGAAACTGAAACTAAAGTTGAAGATGCTCCAGCTGATGAAAAGCCAGCAGCTGAAGCAGAAGCTGAATCTGCAATGGAAGAAGTTGATTAAATTTGAAATAATTTCTCCTTTATATATCCAATACTTCTCACTCTTTTAATTCTTTACTTTGTGTATACTTAACTTATAATATATTATAATGTCTTATGTTGAAATAGTTTGCTCGTATAATAGCAAATAAGCACCTTCAACATCTTTTAAAACTGATTGAGTTTTAACTTCAGTTACACGGGTATCACTAACACGCCAAAATGGTTTATTAACCATTCTCTTCTTCCCAAACATTGGTTTACGTCTATAACATTCATAATGACCAGCAGAATGTGAACCTTGATGTCGAACCATACTCTTCAAAGTATATACTGTATTTCCAAACACTAGCGTTTCAGGTATACCTATACTCGTTCTATTCCTCCACGATTGTTCATGTGAGTACAATGATCTTGATAAATGCACAGCTAACACTTTCGGCTTGGTCACAAACGACACTCTTCTATGTACCACTGTTTTCACGGGCAACACATTAGAATTCATTGCTACTAAACTCTTATACACAGGGTCATCAGAGACATCGTCGTTGATCCTGAGTGTTCCTTCAGCGAGTGCACCTTGCAACTTCACAAGCAATGCTTCCTCTTCACGACTACTCATTTTCACCGACGCCCGATTCAACAGTATGTGATCAACAGTGCACACAACACATGCATACCCTTCAATAACTTCATTCCAGCTCCTTTGTAACACATCTTCAAGAGGAGCACTTGCATGCGGGACAGTGACCTCCCACATCATCATTGGTCGACGCACGGGAACACTCGTCCCACCGCATCGCACACACGACATCCTTGACTCAATTACAGAACTGAATGGGAATGAAGGAGCAACATACTTTGCTGAAACAGCACGTAGATGTTCAGTTTCTAGTGTGTCCATCACCAACTGCATTAACTCATGTGCATCCTGCTGTGATCTCGAAATTCGTCCTCCATGCACACGTTCAAGGACACGCAAAAATGGCCACACAGAGACACTCTCGTTTGTCCAAACAGGTTGTCTTAGTGTCCGTAGAATCATCGCCAATGCTGCATGCAGCGGCACAGGTGTTGTCGTTCGTGGGAACTTTGTAAGATACTCAACGACCTGATCAAGGGCTGCTAGCGCCTGCAATGTAGCATTCGCAAAACAATCGTTACCCGTGTTTAACATCCCCTTAGTGTATTTGTCGATCCGTGTTGAACGAGTATCTGATGGCCGTGTAGGAAACACAATGTATGCTGCAACAATAGTCATCCCAATTCCTGCAACAAAAGCTGGCTTTGTATAGTTACGAAGCACCCATCGCAAAGTATACCTGTACCATCTGAAGATTACGTTTCTAAATGGAGTCCACCAGTTAGACTCTAGTGATATTGCAAGCATTGAACAGAAGTTGGAGTTGTTTATCAAACAGTATGCGATGCGCCCAAACTCATATTTTTCATCATTGCGTAATCGTGCGAACGTCGAGTGGACGGACGTTTGTTGAAATTTCATGTTCAAACCAACTTGCGTTTCTTCTTGATTATATAACTCTATATTGTTTTACTTAAAGTAACGTTTCTGTATTTAAACTTTAACAGTACTTAACTAAGACTGAGTACAAACAGAGAAGGTACGTATAGCACGACAGTTTTCTAGAACGTTCAGCTCTGATCAGCTGCCGACTCTTGGCTTTGTGATGATGATCTAGAAAGCGACATTCATATACGTTTTCAGATACTGACAATTCGTGATAGAAAACGGCTTTTCGTCCGCTGAAAAAACGTCCGCTATTGAAACTTGACAGATTCCACAAACTCCCAAAGATTGGTACAGTTTTATTGGATTACGTTAATTCTTTGGCTAATTTTATTCCCGACTCAGGTTATTGGTTACAACCTTTGTATGAATATTATTATTTTCGCAAGAACAAAGATAATCGAGGTAGAGATTCACCAGTTTCAGACGAAATCTTGCTGAAACATTTCAATCATTCGAAAGAATCAGTAAAGCATCCGTGGGTTTGCGATTGTTTGACCCCACAGAAGAAGTTGTGATCTTGACAGATGCGTCAGATCTTGGTATAAGTACTATTTTTATTCAGCCATATTTACAAGACAAGAGTCGATTAGTCCCTATCCAGTTTTATTTAAAAAGTTTCAATAACACTCAACAACGGTATTTCACTTTGGAACGAGAATTATATGGTATTTTGATTTCCTGGAGTTGTAACTATTTGTTATTTTTACACATCATTGCCATTTATACATATCTCCAGGTACAACAACTCCTTTGCCAGATCGTTTGAAGCAACTAGCTAGTAGAGTTTCATCCAATGTTTACAATAAACAGATGATTGCTTCTACACCCCTATCTGTTCCATCTGTTGAGGATACATCATTAGTATCCACGGTTAATTTAACAGACAGTGCTAGTGAAAGATTGCAGGAGGCAAAGAACTCGTTCCAATATTGAAACACCAACGCTTTTCCTTCTTTGAGTGAAATTAACATTCCAGCTGATCCTAAGCGGTCTTTATTGGAAACAAGCCGTTTGGCAAGAGATTGGGTCGAACACACAAACCATTTGCTTGAAATAAAGCGTGTGCCAGACCACATGAAATTGTTAGAAGGTACAGTCAACTTGAAAGGTCAAGCTAAGGACTGGTTGTCTTATTTGAAACGTGACAGAGGTCCTTCTTATGATTGGACACGATAGATCCATTATCACTAAATGATTGTTTGTGATTTTCGTTATGCTCATTATTAATATCATTTGAGTAATGAGTATTCTCTGGAACATACTTGATAGGAATCGCAATACTAGGATCATCATATTCAATCACTAGAGGATCATCTACTCGGTTCAAAGTTGATTTACTGGAAGAATATTATGACGTTGATGAGGAACTCTCACGGGGCGAATCGTATACTGCCTTGAAACTTTACCAAGGACAACTTTCTGTGGATGAATATGCACAAAAGTTTAGAGAATTAGCAACACGTTGGTTCCCAGAGGAGACTGAGAAAACAAGATTTATGCGTTTTGTCCTAGGCCTTAAGCCAGAATTAGCTGCTGAAGTGAGAAAGATGGATTCTACCAAACTTAGTAAAGCAATTGCGAGAGCAAAAACTGTTGAATCTACTTTGAAGGAAACTAGCTATTCTTATCAAAATCGAGGATGCATTAGTTTCGATTTCCAATAAAACTAACATGTTAACTACAAGAGTTTTGCGATCCATTGAAACATTATCGACTTATCCAAATAAAATCAAGTATATTCAAGGTAAGAAGAACATTGCTGATTTTCTTAGTCGTTTCTATGTGGATAAACAACCATTACTAGATAGGAATGATTTTCAGAATTCATTTGTGGATGTTGGGTTTTGATGGATGTAGGAAGTTAATGTTGGAAAAACACGAAGATAAACACGGGTGTTTCCAATGAGTCTGATGGTTCTAGATTTTCTGAATTCTTTTTCATAACCTAATTTGATGATCATCTTCTTGATATAATTGCTCATTGATAAATCCATTGATAATAAAGTACCACTCCTCTTATCCCTGCTTTCTTTCACATTGATACCAAGAATATCTCTATAACCATTATTATCTGGGTTAGTGATTCTCAAATCAAATTCATTATTTAAATGTTCCAAAAGTTCATTCTTAGGTTCATTTGTAGGTTGTTTTCGAGTAAACAGCCAAAAAGTGTGGAGTCTGATACCATCTTCAAGTATAGAAGATTCATCTGTGATTTTTTCAAACACTTGATACAATAAGTGTCGAAATTTCTTTTTGATTACTAAATTGCCAGTCTGTTGATTGAGATTTTTGGGAACTAGTTAGGATGTCCCCTTTGTTGTTCACACTTTGGGTTGTGAAAACTAGAACTTCGTTGGCTTTAGGTAAAGGGAAGTTTTGATGTAGATTGAATGTGCTCATTAGATCAAATTCCGAAACCATGTGCATAAACGACCAAATTGTTTCAATCCATAAATTGCTTGCTCAACTTTATGCACCACCTTTTTGCCTGATAGCTATTATGTGCGGAACAATAAGAACTAATCAAGTTATAAAGTCTATTTATCTATTGTGCTCTGTTAGACCTGCATATTCTGTACATTCAGTATATACCTTCCAGGATCCGTTGAAAGCATACGAGTACAAATGTATAATCAGGGCTAATATAACTGGTCAATGGTGGATTTCTGCATTTAAGTAAGCGGTTGAAATTCCTGGGTCAACAATTCTTTGAGGAAGGTATTCATGAATCAGTTAGCCCTGGTTTGAAAGGTTTTGAATACTACTATGCACTAGATGAGATCAAGTCCAAATTGGACATCTGGGAACAAATTGATTTAGTGTCTAAATTAGATGCAATAAGAAATATTACCAACCCCAACCAAACTGAGGTTGAGGAATACGGTAAGTTACTCGAACTAATTGACTATTACGTTCCCTTAAGTCATTTCAATGTTATTCAGTTTGTTTCGTTTATTCCAAAAACCGAAAGAAAAGATTTTTTGAGAGAGTTGAAATTATTGGAACCAGAAAATATTATCAACGCTGCTAATTTTAGACCTCAGCAATTAATTCGGTTATACAATAACTTCAAACTAAAGTTTTCAGAAGAGGAAGAGGTAAATCTTGTTCAGAAGAAAAAGGGATATAAGCGTTTTTGCAAAACCTGTAAAAAGAGACATTTTTCAGATAGTCAAAACACTAAAATTGGGTTCAGTTTGGCATGTTGAATTTGTAGGACCCTTAAGTGCTGTTTGAGATTCAAAGTTATTATCTTGAGCTTGATGTATAGTCAATAAACCTGTACGAATATATTTTAGGGTAAACATCGTCACGTAGGGAAGCGCTAGTAGTGATATACTCTCTCAACAATCTTCTCTGAATTCATAGTACTGATATCGTACCCGTAATCGGGCATACGGGGGAAGTAATTGG
The DNA here is from genome assembly GCA_004931855.1 of Pichia inconspicua. Classification (NCBI taxonomy): domain Eukaryota; kingdom Fungi; phylum Ascomycota; class Pichiomycetes; order Pichiales; family Pichiaceae; genus Pichia; species Pichia inconspicua. The sequence continues at coordinate 61,351 of SELW01000681.1, forward strand.
TCAAAAACTCTAATGAGAACATCACTACTAGCACTTCCCAACGCGACGATGTTTAAGTGGTAGAGGAAATCCGTAAGCAAGTTTGAACAGTGGCATATTGATTGAATCTTGATATATTTTCCGCCTTCTGTAACCAATTCATTGTTTCATTTTGCATGATTGAATATGATCTAAACATTTTCATCCTAAGGATTATTTCGAAACAAGGAATAGAAATACCTATTTTGTTGAAAAGTGCAACATCAACATTCGAGTCAGTCATAACATTATCTTCACAATAGTCAATGTGAGAGAGTGGGCCATCAACAGTGCTAGCTTCTGCTGCAGTAGCTTGTTCCCGGGTTATAACATCCGGTGCTACCATGTAGACACTCTCAGATATCAACACCTATTTCCCCTTTGACTCTTAATCAAAAAACTGTGGGTTCGTGCCTAATGAGATCTGATTCGACTGGTTGTAAGGGAACTATATAAGAGAGTATACTAAGGAAGGAAACTAATCTTGCTGTTTCCAGGACGATTGGTCGAAGTTTCCTCGAAACGTTTCCAAGGTGTACTGGTGTATTACAAACAGGTATTAATTGTATCAACAAAACGTCTATATTAGGTAATACAATATTATAAACTTACACAATAACAGCAACGAGATCACCAGCTTCAACCATGTCTCCATTCTCATGTACAATCTTGAGTACTTTACCGTCTTTTGTAGAGTTAACCATCATTTCTGTTTTCATTGCTTCAATAACAACAATCCCCTGATTCTTTTTGACTGAATCGCCAACTTTAACAAGTGATTTCCAAAAACGACCTGAATATTCAGAGTAAATCATTTCTGCGTCTTCAGGGTACTCTTCAGCAACTTCAACAACTTTGTTGCCTGATTTTTCAAGTTCAGCATTAGACACCTGGATGAGTCGTTTAAACTCTTCAAGTTTCTCACCATCCTGTGCCCTCTGGAAACTCTCGATTGACTCAGAATTCTCTTGAATCCAGTTCAAATATTTCGTGTGGTCAAACACAGATGATGTGATATCTACTTCAAACTTACCATGTTTGGAGTCTTCAACCATTTGCTCCAATTCTTCCTCTGTAACTGGGTAAAATGAAACTTGATCGAACGGAGTCAACAACCATGGCTTACCCTGGTTAAACTTCTTCGTGTATTCACCTAATGATAACTTGTCCCAAATTGGGATTGTCCGACCAACCAATTGGTATCCACCTGGTGATTCCATCGTGTATATACACATGTACATGCCACCAATACCAACAGTACCATTAGGAGTGTATGTTCTTGATGGATTGTACTTTGTACCTAAGAATCTATGCCTTGGATCAAGTGGTACAGCACATGGTGCACCTAAGAAAACATCACCTAAACCTAAAACCAAAAATCTAGCAGTATATAACATATCTTTAACTGCTGATCTTTCAATACCATTAACATTTGCAATAAAGTCAACATTGTTTGGTAACCATGGTGCTTCAGATCTAATTGTTTCCTGATATCTTTTAACTGCATCTAAAGTTTTCTTATCTTCAAAAGCCATTGGCAAGTTGATAACACGGGATGAAACAGACCATTTGTTAGTGAATGCCACTTCCGATTCGTATGCAATCAATGTCTCAACAAGTGTCTTTTGAGGGATCTTAAACCCATCAAACTCAACCAAAACAGATCTAACACCTTGTGACATTTCCCTGATACCAATAGTTTTATGAAATTCGACCATTTCAATCAATTTGTGAACACGATATGAGTAATTCAAATCCATAATGTTCTCACCATATTCAACTAAAATGTATCTATCACCAGCTTGTCTATAGGTGACTATTGGTGCATGTTCATTAGATTGGTATACAGCTAACACTGGGTTTTCAGGTTCGATAGTAGCAGCAGTGATTGAAGTAGATTCACCTTGCAATGTTTCCATAATTTCATTTTGGGTTTTTGTCAATTGTAATGCATCGTTAATAGAAATTGGTACAAATTTGACAGAATCACCAGGTTTAACTTGACCAATTTTCCACATTTCAGATTCAGCAACAACTGCTTGACAAACAAACCCACCTAGAGAAGGACCATCACATGTGAGAATAACAGGTTCATCACCAGTGAAATTGATTGCACCCAAGGAGTAAACATAATCGTGAGCATTCGATGGATGTAATCCACCTTCACCACCATCTGGTCTAGCCCATTTAGGTTTTGGACCAATCAATCTAACACCAAATCTGTTTGAGTTGTAGTGGATTTTCCAAGTTGAGGAGAAAAATTCAGTAACGGATTCTTGTTTGAAGAAATCTGGAGATCCATGTGGACCGCAGGTGACACCAACTATCCATTCTTTAGTAGTTGATATCTTAGGAATCAATGAACCTGGTGCAGCTTGAGGTTCGTAAACAGGTTTTGGTAAAGTATTGGAAGCGTTAGCAGCTGCAAGGAATAAAACATCACCCACTTTCAAGACTCTACCGTTATAACCACCAAGATTACCCAATGCAAAAGTAGATCTAGATCCTAAATATTCAGTAACATCGATACCTCCCCTAATTGCCAAATATGATCTACAACCTGTTGTTAACTTACCAACAACTAATTTGTCACCACTTTTAGCATTGATAGGTTCATACATTGCAACATCTTTATCGTTCAATTTGAGTGGGACTTCACCACCAGTTACAGCAATGATGGCATCATGATGGAACAAAATTGATGGACCAGTTAAAGTAATTTCAAGAGCTGGTGCTTTGAAGTGATTACCAACGATTCTATTTGCCAATCTGAAGGAATAAGTATCCATCGGACCTGAAGGAGGGACACCAATTCTCCAGTAACCTACTCTACCAGGGTAATCTTGAACAGTAGTGTAAGCTCCTGGAGATAAGATTTCAAAAGCATTAGGATTGTATTTATAAGTGTCCAATATTTTGGTATGCATTTCTGCATTTTCAAACATTGCAGAGTTGGCAATACTCTTTAGATAATCGATATTGGTGATACAACCATAAACAACGGTTTCATCAAGTGCTTTCCTCAATTTTTTCAAACAATCTAATCTATCCTTACCATGAACAATAATCTTAGCCAATGTTGGATCATATTCACTTGAAATAACAACACCTGTTTTCACCCAAGTATCGATTCTAGCAAAATCATGGAATTTTACTTCAGTTAATTGACCTGGTGAAGGTTTAAAATCTTTGACAGGATTTTCAGCATAAAGTCTAGCTTCGATGGAAGCACCTTGAACTTTAATTTCTTGGTTGAAATCTGGAGCCATATCTGCAGCAATGTAAATCATCCATTCAACCAAATCGATACCAGTGACCATTTCAGTGATTGGATGTNCTGCAGCAATGTAAATCATCCATTCAACCAAATCGATACCAGTGACCATTTCAGTGATTGGATGTTCAACTTGTAATCTAGTATTAACTTCTAAGAAATAAAATTCATCCCTATTTTGATCGTAGATAAATTCAACTGTACCTGCACATTTGTAATTCATTGAAGAAGCCAGTTGTTCAGCAGCTTTCCTCATTTTAAGTCTAGTTGATTCAGGTAAATTTGGAGCTGGAGTTTCTTCAATAACTTTTTGATTTCTTCTTTGTAAAGAGCAATCTCTTTCACCTAAGGCAATTGCATTACCGAAACCATCACCAAAAATTTGTACTTCAACATGTCTTGAATTTTCAACAAATCTTTCAAGGAAGACACCAGAATCACCAAAATAAGATTTACCTTGATGTTGAACAGTTTCAAAAACTCTTTCAATATCTGATTCTGAATCAACTTTTTGTAAACCAATACCACCACCGCCGGCAGTTGATTTAACCATGATTGGATATTCCAATTTAGCAGCAACTTCCTTAGCTTCAGTTGCTGATGAAATAAGTCCAGAACCAGGAACCAAGGGGACACCAGCTTTTTCTGCAATTTCTCTAGCTGAATGTTTCAAACCTAATTTTCTGATTGCATCACCTGAAGGACCAATCCAAGTAACATTTATATGTTGCATTAAATCTGCAAAATCTGCATTTTCTGAAAGGAAACCATAACCGGGTATAACAGCTTCAGCACCTGATTTTTTAACAGCATCTACCATTTTATCGATATTGATATAAGTTTCAGCAGCAGAGATACCATTTAAAGCGATTTTTTCATCAGCTAGTAAAACATGTTCAGCATATCTATCAGGATCAGAATAAACAGCAACTGAACGGATATTTAATTTTTTCAAAGTTTTAATTATTCTAACAGCTATTTCACCTCTGTTTGCAACCAAAACTTTATTAAAAGGTTTTTTCTTATTTGCATTAGATGAATCTTTCTCTAAATGGTCAATGTAAGCTTTAAAACCACCAAAATTTGTGATATCAACAGTGCCTGGTTGATTGTAACCGAATTCTTCACAAATGAAAGATTTAACCCATTCACCAGAGATTGTTTCAACAGATCCAATACCTAATGGTTCAGGTACCAAATTGATAAAAGTACCAAAATTTTCAATTGGTATTGCATAGATTTCGATTTCGATTGAAGCCCCACTTTTATCAGATTTATTTAACCTTTTCAATCCTGGTTTCAAAACAGGACCTGTTTTAGGCAATGCAAATAATTTATAATTTTCAGCTGTTTTAGTTGATTGTAATTTAAAAGCGTTCACCTTTTGTAATTGCCAATGTAATGGTAAACCTTCAAGGTGAGCACCAACTACTGCTAATTTAACAGATTTTGATAAATCTGGTTCTGGGATAGATGGATTGATTTGATCTTTATTTCCTGCAGTGATGTTTGGAATATTACCTACTTTCCTATCATTAGCAGGGTATAAAGTTTTGAAGAATCTTGAAGCTAATTCTAGTAATGCGTAATCTTCAAAAGCTCTACCCAAAATTGTGACACCGTTTGGTAAATTATCTGATCTAAAACCTACTGGTATAGCTAAAGCTGAGAAATCTGCTAAATTACAGAAATTAGTCCAAGTACCTTGAATTGAATTAATTTTAACAGGTTCATCTAAAACTTGTTGAACTGTTGGATTTAAAGGACAAGTTGGAACCATCATAACATCAATATTAGCAAATGATAATTTAATTTTATTTAAGATTTTCTTTCTTTTATATTCGAATTCATAAGCTGTTGCAGCGTCATAATTTGCACCTGATTTAATAATTGAGGTAACTGTTGGATCTAAATCTTCAATTGGAGGGTTTGAATTGTAAAAATCTTTAACTGCAGAATAACGTTCAGCGACCCAGGTACCTTCATATAAACATTTAGCCAATTCTAAAAGTGGAGAGAAATCACAAGGAATTATTTGAGCACCCATTTTTTGGAAATTTTCTATTGCCATTTGGTAGATTTTTGAATTTTCAGTATCGTTAAACCATAACCCATTAAAATCAATTGGGACTGCAACTTTTGGTGAGTTTGGATAAGATTTAAGTAAATTTGAGGGTAATTCTTTTGAATATTCACAATTAATTAAATCAGGTTGTGCACAAATGTTAAAAGCAAGTTGAGCATCTGATAAGTTTAAGGAGAAAATTGAAGGACAATCAAGAGATTTACAAGCAGGAACAACACCTGCAGTTGAGAAAGCACCAACTGTTGGTTTTAAACCAATCAAATTGTTCAAAGCAGCAGGGACTCTACCTGAACCTGCTGTATCAGTACCTAAAGCAATTGGTACGATACCTCTTGCAACTAAAGATGCAGAACCAGATGAAGAGCCACCAGAAACGTGTTTATCACTGAATACACATGTTGGGAAACCATAAGGAGATCTTGTACCTACTAAACCGGTAGCGAATTGATCAAGGTTAGTTTTACCTATGATGATAGCACCTTGACCTCTTAGTAATTTAACAATTGTTGAATCAGTTTCAGGATAATAAGCAAATGAAGGACAAGCAGCTGTTGTTTGGAAACCTAAAGCATCGATGTTATCCTTGACAGCGATAGGTACACCGTATAATTTTAGATTTGATTTGTTAGATTTTGATTGTAAGATTTTCCATTGATGTTTGATGTTATCGGTGGTAGCGATTGAGATCCAAGCAGGATCTTGAGGTGCAATTTGTTGAGAATTCAAAAGATGAAGTAACTTTGTGAGTGATTCTTCAGTTGTTGAATTTTTATGGAACTGGATCCAATCATCTACGGACCAACCTAAAGTGTCCATGATTTAGAATTAAATCTGTGGGAAGAAGGATAAGGATGTTAGTAGCTGAAATAATAAGGGGAGGAGTGATTTGAATTGTGATATACATACAATAGTAAAATAAAAGGGAATAAAGTAAGGATCTGATATTGATGAGCGTTGCGATGAGTTGAGTTGAGCTGAGCTGAGCTTTTGTTTTTAGTTGAGCGCTGAGCCTGCAAAAAAAAGTTAGTTAGTTGCGGGTAAAATTGATTTGTGGATCGTCGATGATGATGATGATAATAACCAGGCTGAGCCGACAAGGGGGTGTAGTTAGCGTGGTTAGTGTGGTTAGTGTGAAGATATAGTACACAGAAGTAAAGAAGAGCTAGGTGGGTAGTGGTGGGGTATACGGGTAGTTAAGTATTAGAAAGGGTTAGAGAGTGTGGTAATTAATACAGGTGGCTGCGATAAGGCTTTGGGTGTCGGCGAGAGACGGCGAGGTTGTGAACAAAGAGAGAGGCAGATGACGTTGACATTGACGTTGAAGAAGAAGAATTGAGGAAGATGGACGTTTTGGAATGTGGGAAGAAATTCGAGTGAATAATCAATCGCTTCTTTATCGAGCAAATCAGGAGGCTGCGATTAAATTAAATTGGAGCGACAATTGAACTTTAACGACTTCCAGTTTCAATTTCGACTTCCACTTCTGCCAACTTTGTTCGGCTTTCTCCGGGAGGCGTCGATCGTCCCAGAAGTGGCGGCAGCCACGTGACCCTGCTAGCCCACGTGACCCTTTTCAACCCACGTGACCCGTGACTTTTATTGTCGGCCCCTCCGGAAAAAGGCCCCAAATTTCTTCCACGCGCTTCCGTTTAACGTTTTCTCTCTTCTTCCCCCTTCTTTCCCCTTCTATTGCCGAGCCTCCTGCATTCCTTTCCGTCGGCTCACTCCCTTTCCCGCTTACATAAGCACCAATTCCACACTCTTAAACCCTCTTACACCGTCCACTAAACTCTTCTTATAACTGTTGTAGAATTAGTGGTCATTGCAACTCCTCCTTCGACGTGCCCTGTTGGTACTATCACCGCAGAGAATAGTGTTTGTGCGTTATTGACAACCACCTCTTTGATGACCACCAGTATCAACAATACGGTGTCAACTGTCTTCAAAGAGGTTGTATTCACCCCTGCGCCAACGTGCCACTTGATATACACTACTGAGGCTGCGGAAGATTGCGAAGAGTATACATACACCACTTTTATTGGTACAACCGACTCTGTAGGTGGTTACATCAATGCAACTCTTGTTGTAATTGAAACACCGGTTCTATCTCTTTGTCCATTACCTACTGGTAAGACTAGTGATATCCCTTCAATTGTCATTCCATCCATATCAGCATCGTCTTTATCATCTCTATTAATACCAACAGCAACCCCAGTGACAGCAACACCATCACCAACCAAGGTTTCTGACAATAAACCTGGTTTGCCTAATGAATCATCATTGACATTTACAGCCACATCCACAACGTTGAAAACAATCACCTCCTGTTCGGACCATAATTGTAATGGTGTCGGCGGTGGTGATCAAGGTCATACAACTACACAGGGTGTCACCGTTACCAAGGACACTTTGAAGGCTAATACAACTACAGGTGGTGTTGGTAGTGTTGGTGGTGATGCCGGTGCACAGGAGTCTACTGGTACCGTTTCTGTATCAACCAATGGTGAAAATTCTGGAGAGGGAACAAATAGTGCATTAGCTGGTCATCCAGGTGAGCAAGGTGGTGCAACAGGTTCCGACGTAAATCCAACATCCTTGCCAAGTGTTTCACAGCCTGTGTTAGAATATCCAACTGGTTCAGGTTCAAGATTAGAATTGATGAACAGTTATATCTTAGCGCTTGCTACATTTTTGGCACTGATAATTTGAGTCTCAACTTTGAATTTTCTCTTTATTCTTTTAATTACAAATAACTGGCCGAATTTCCGGAACCTAGTTTATGACAATATTCTATATATCTCTTGATGGTGTGAATATTTGAGTTATACGCTTTTTTTAAATAGATTTTCTATATTTTTTTGCGATATTACCCAAGTATCTAGCTATCTTAATCCTTTTACTTAATATTATAAAATTACTTCGAGAAGCTCGATAAAAACACCAAATTTTAAGTAAACATTGCCCTAGTTCAAAATATACCACAAGTAAAACTTTTGAATAATAAACAAAATGGAAGTCTGCATATTCACACAGATACTTGCTATCCGTATAATATATATAGGTGACTGCAAAATTATCAACTGAAATTTGTCGGAAGTAATTGTGATGTTTAACACCATACATTTTTTGGCAAGAATAAAAAAGCTGCGTACAATAAGAAATTGAGATTGACAATACTAACTTTAAAATCAAATATCCCTGGCAAATTAGTGATAATAACATGTAAGAGTTGTAGCCGAGTAACACAATTCCAAAATGTAGTTGCATGTTCTTTGCAGATTAGTAAAAAGAGCAAACGAGTCGTCTTACCTTTTTTCCGATATAACCGAAGAACGTTGTTGACAATCACAATATTAGAATAGTTTTCCAAAGCATTAGGAAAATCACGTTTATTTGCTCTTGTAATTGGTTACCAACGTTGATAGCAGAATTAGCTTTTGTGAATTGCCAGACTTGCATATGCCCTCTAGCTAACTTCTCCACGTTACTTGAACAAACCATCACATTGTACGCGTGAGATGATGTACTTTTATTTAGCTCTTGAAATTTTGCTATTAGTAATTATTTTGATTCTAAAATTAACTCATGACTCTGCCGGTGAGTGACCTGGCCACATTATTTTGTACTTAAGAGTCATGCTAATTCGATATATTTGATTTGCTCTTTTGCAAAGCAGAAAATTGTTTGCTTGCATGATGTAGAATTCAGATTTTGCAAGGAAGGTTGCCACCACTCTGCATGTTAAGTTATTTTGTAACGTATCAATCAGTAAAGGTTGAGCTATACGTTTTTTTGTGAAGGCAACCATTCCCAGTTGCTACACCTATTCAAAGATTCTTAAAGACTTACTCAAGGCGTCTTCTTTTTCTGCGTAATCAGAATGACTGTTCTTCGGTCCAAAATGGGAAGTTGAACTAATTGGGTAATTTACAAAGGTAATGTTTAACTTTAAAAAGCTTGTTTTCACAGTCTATGCAACCGATTGAACAAATCATTCACACGAGTTATTGCCTTGGTGTTTTTGCCATATATTAGGTTGTTTGTATAAAACTAATTTGCATATTTAAAAACTTTCTAGCGTTGATTTTGAATGCTTTTTAAGAATGTGTCAATAAGAAATTATGAAAAATTTAGAAATCTAGTCAGAGTATAAATTTTTATAAAATAGATAATTGAAATGTAGACCTTATTATTGAGAAAAACAAGAATAGAGTCAAAATATTCCTCTCTTAGCACCAAAAGCAGTATCAATTCTAAAAATAAAAGGTTGTCTCGTATCTATAATTCCATCACGACAAGTCTTCTGTTGTGGTATGCTCTAACCAAGTCACGCGACGAAGGGCGCGAAGGGCAACAGCTGCAACAGCTGAGCCCACGAGGAACGCTGTCGCACGTGACAAAACAACAGTTTCGCCAACACCACGATGTACAAGCACAAGAATGACGACGACAAGGACAACAGCCCCGGCAAGGTAGTATATCTGGGTGTTGTTATTATTATTGTTGTTGTTATTAGTTATGTCACTACTGGTGTTACCCTCAGTATCTTTAGCAGCAGTAGCTTTCAACACCTCTTCCACGTGGCGAAGGTTGCCAGCTAGTCGTTCAAGGGCTTCACGGTAAGCGTTCAATGAGGCGACGCGTCGATGGTCTTCAGTGTGGCGATGCACGTGAGCGTCCGCAGTGGAGAGGAATGACGTAAACGCTATCCACGCCGGCGGCTCAGCCCGCAATGCTTCAATGCACGCGTCGATCGGCGCGTGTGGGTTGTGGCACGCTGAGCCGCCTGCATGCGGGACGAGACACGTGGTCAGGTCGGCGGCGACGCGCTGAACGAGCGTGTCGTATGGAATAGGGGGACGTCGATCGTCGCCACTGTCGCTGAGCCGCGCCAGAATCTGCAGCATGCAGGTGTCCTTCAGCGACGCGTCGACGACTGCCGCGACGCGCCGAGCCTCCACGAGAAGCGGGTCGTGGTCGATCGACCCCACAAACTCATCTCCTATTTCTTCCGGGTCGATCGACGGGGCAATTGAAGTCCCATTTGCCATTCTCGTGTAAATGAGAAGGAGAATCCACAGCGTCTGCAACGACGTTGTCCGTGGTTTCTCTCGTTTCTGCAGTTTCTGTTTCACCAGTTTCATCAAATTGTTGGTTTGATTAGGAAAAATAAGTATATAGCGGATGAAATAAAGATTTAGGTACAGCGCATTGTTATTATTACTGCATATAAACTACCCTCACAGGCTTCTTTCGTCAATTTGTGACTGGTCACATATTTAATTATATTATATTATATGATATTATATTGCAGATACCATTGCAATACAATCACCTTTAACAACAATCGTACCTATTGATCTTTTCTTATCTCGTTTAATTTCTTCACAATCACTAAGTGTAACATTCATAAATTCATCAAATCCACTGATAATACCTCTCAAATATGCTTCTCGTTCACCTTGTAACCATATATTAACTGTACGTTGTTGTTGCATTAATTTAAATACTCCACTAATAGGTATAACATTATCTTTCTTACTTTGCATCTTTGATTAATTGTTGTAACTAACAAGCTTATGGTGGGATAATAATTTATTATATTACATAAGACATGATTTTATCACCGCGACTTTGGCCAGATCTCTGTATGCATGCATGCACATCAGTGAAATTCATCTTCAATTCGACGACTTTTGCTAGTTATTCATACCTACTTTCAATCAACATGAACTTCGATATTCCAACTTTACAACAGGCTCTTTTAACTCTTTATGGGTCTTCTTCCACTGATGAAAAAAATTCAGCTAATGATTATCTTCTGAAATTTCAACGTTCACTTGATGCTTGGGATATAGTATTCCCAATCCTATCTGCTGATCAAAATTCTACCTCTTACCCTTTAGAGATGCGTATATTTGCAGCTCAAACACTTCGTAGTAAAGTTCATTATGATCTTGGTCAAGTTCATGATTCTGGTCCTGATTCAACAACTTCTTTACGAAATTCAATACTTACATTACTTTCTCCTCCAAATTCTCATCATAAACTAGTCATTGTTCAATTATCACTTGCATTAGCTTATTTAGCAATCCAAGATTTAAATTGGCCTTCTCCAATAGAAGATGTAGCTAATGCACTTCAAAATTCTCCAATTCCACTCCTTAATTTCTTAGCTGCATTACCTGAAGAATTAGCTGATCATACAAGATTACCACTTTCTCATGATGATTATGATAAACAGTATACCCATTTACTAACTAATAATGCTCAAACTGTTTATACTATATTATCCAATTTATGTACTATTATTGATGATAAATCAACACTTCTTGATACAATTAAATCTTGGTCAACAATAATTCCATTATCATTATTTGTTTCAAATGATTCACCACTTTGGAATATAATTACATCATCATTTAACAATCCATCATCTTTTGAATCTGCAACAACAACTTTAACTTCAATTATTGCTTCAATTGATACAAATTCTATATCAGACAATCTTATTGAAATTATCTTAAATCAATTAGTTGCATTGAAACCTTTAGTAAAACAATTTGCTGAAGAAGAAGATACTGATGCACTTGAAAGAATTGCAGATCTTTATGCTACAGCTGGTGAATCTTGGCATTTACTCATAGTTAAACAACCTGAACGATTCTCTGAAATCGTTCGTACCCTCCTTGATCTTACAGCTGTTTCAACTGATTTAGAAATCGTTCAATATACCTTTAAATTTTGGTATGAAATTAAATCAGTTTTAATGTTAAACAATTTTGCTCATGCTCGTTCAATTTTCAAACCAATTTATGTTCAACTTGTACATATCTTATTACGTCATCTTACTTACCCAACAACATCTGATTCTACTGATATTGTTACATTATTTGCTAATAATAGAGAAGAAATGGATAAATTTAAAGATTTCCGTTACGCTATTGGTGATGTTTTAAAAGATTGTTGTCAAGTAATTGGTTATACTGATGCCTTAAATATACCTTTTGTTCAACTTCAACAAATTTCACCTAATTCACCTTGGCAAAATATTGAATGTTTATTATTTGCAATTCGTTCAATGGCTAAAGAAGTACCAATTTCAGAAAATACTGTATTACCTCAAATAATGACTAGTCTTATTGAATTACCTGAAAATAGTAAAGTTAGATATGCTGCAACTTTAGTTTTAGGTCGTTATACTACATGGACAGCAGCTCATCCTGACTTATTACCACTTCAATTAAATTATATAATTTCAGGATTATCATCAAATACAGATACAGATGTTATAATTGCAACAGCTCATGCACTCAAATATTTTTGCCTTGATTGCTCACAATTACTTGCTGATCATGTCGATACATTATATTCAGTTTATACTTCCGTTGATGGACGTATAGATTCTCAATCTACTCTTGATATTGCTGAAGGATTAGCTTATGTGGTGAAAAATATAATTGACACAAATATAATTGCCAATGAAAATCGTTGTGTTGATCTCCTCCGCATGTTCCTTACTCCAACTTTAACTAAACTGACAAACAATTCTGCAAATGAAGACATATTAAGTGATGCACTTGAACAATTAACTGTTTTCATTGATGCATTACGTATCCCTGATGCTATACTTGATTTACGACTCTCATCATTCCGTATAGTTGATTACTTACTTGCTGAAGTTTTCCCCTCAGTTTATGCTGTTATTGAAACACATGGTGGAACACCAAAGATTGCTGAACGTGCTTCCAAATTGATACGTAAAAGCATTTTGAATTTTAAACGTTATTTTATTAATGCATTACCAACTCTTACGACATTACTTACAACAGCTTTCCGTACTTATCATCATGGCTGTTACCTTTGGGCATCTGCTGCAATTGTACGTGAATTTACAATTGATGATGAATCTTATGAAGTTGATGAACCAATTAAACTTTCAAAGGAAACATTATCTGCTGTTTGGTCATTTGCTGTCAATCAAATTTATGCATTTGTTGATATTTATTCAGAAACAACAACACCTGATATTATTGAAGATTTTTATCGTTTACTCGGTGACGTATTAATGTTTAAAACTCTTGAACTATTGGAACGTACTGATATGTTAACTGCTTTATTCAATGTTTCACTTACTGTTTTAACAACATCAGCTGAATCAGGTGTTCATAAATATGTACTTGAATACCTAATTGATTTATTCTCTTGGTGTCTTGAAAGTCCACCAGTTAGTATATTTTTTGAAGTTCCATTACCATTAAGACATGGTGTTTACACATTATTAATTGAAAATGAGTTTAATTTACTTGATGCAACATTGATGTCTGCATTGACAAAATTCAATGAAGATATGAGTTACCTTGCAGTTGAACTGTTTATGGTTGTGATTAAAGTGAATTCTGAATTTGGTAATTCTGAACGTTCAAATGAATATATTCAACATTTCTTAACTGCATTACCAAGTGATATATTAAGTAATGCTGAAAAGAATTCATTCTTTACATCATTTACTAAAGCAATGGGTGATAATAATCCACGTAAAATGCGTTCAGCTTTAATTGATTTTATTCATTGGTACAAACGTAAAATCATAAACAGAGGAGATTGAATTAACAAAGGAAATAAATGGTTATATAGAAAAAAAAATTATTTAAATAGTAGATGCAGTTCTAAACTTCTTACCAGCATAAATTGCCTTATCACCAAGTTGTTCTTCAATACGTAAAAGTTGGTTGTATTTAGCAACTCTTTCAGATCTAGCAGGTGCACCACTCTTAAGCTCACCTGTTCTTAAACCAACTGTTAAATCAGCAATGAAAGTATCTTCAGTTTCACCAGATCTATGAGAAACCATAACACCCCAACCTGCAGCAAATGAATCTTTAGCTGCTTGAATTGATTCAGATAATGTACCGATTTGGTTAACTTTAAGTAAAAGACCAGATGCTGCCTTCTTTTCAATTGCAGTCTTGATTCTTTGTGGGTTAGTAACAGTTAAATCATCAGCAACAATTTGAACAGGTAATTTGGAGAAGTTGTTAGTCCAAGTTTCCCAATCATCTTCTGCAAATGGATCTTCAAGTGAAACAATTGGATAGTTCTTAACCAATTCAGCATATAAATCACCTAATTCATGACCTGTAAGAGCTTTGGAACCATCAGAATTTGGATTCTTGTAATCCAAATCGTATTTACCATTCTTGAAAAATTCAGATGATGCAGAATCCATTGCAATATCAATCTTACCTTCATAACCTGCCTTCTTAATTGCTTCCATGATCAAATCAAGTGCTTCTTGTGGTGTAGAAATATCTGGTGCAACACCACCTTCATCACCAACATTTGCAGCAGATTGACCATATTCTGCCTTTGCCAATGTCTTTAAATGATGATAAACTTCAGAACCCATTCTTAAAGCTTCAGAGAAAGTATCAGCACCAGTTGGAGCAATCATGAATTCTTGGAATGCAAGTGAACCACCAGCATGAGAACCACCATTAAGAACATTCATGAATGGAACAGGTAAAACATAAGGTTCTTTAGATCCAGCTAATTTAGAAAGGTATGCATATAATGGTAATTTTTCATAAGATGCAGCAGCTTTAGCAACAGCCATAGAAACACCAAGAATAGCATTTGCACCTAACTTACCCTTGTTTGGAGTACCATCCAATTGAAGTAAGAAGTTGTCGAATTTCAATTGTTCAGTAACAGGGATTTTCTCCTTAACTACAGCAGGAGCAATGATTTCATTAACATTGGCAACGGCCTTGGTAACACCTTTACCTAACCATTTTGATTTATCACCATCTCTTAATTCAAGAGCTTCATGGACACCAGTGGATGCACCAGATGGAACAATTGAGGTGAAAACACCATTGTCAGTGGTAAGTTCGACTTCGACAGTTGGGTTACCTCTGGAGTCGTAAACAGATCTAGCGTGAATTTTAGTAACAAAAGACATTGTGATGATGAATTGATTGGTTTGTGTATGTGAAGAAAGTAAGGGAAAAAAAGGAAGAAGAGAAATTGAACGGAAAGAGGGGGTGGAAGTTAGTTTTAAGTAAAAGAAGGTGGTTGGGAAGGGTGTTGCTCTTATACCATCACTGTGGTTCAGGTCGTGGGTTGACCGCGGTCCAGCTAAAGCATTCCCGGGTGAGTTGGCAGGCACAGTACTCTGTTAAAATTGGGCAGCGATGGAATAAATTCGATCAACTTCTAAACAGTGGGGGAATTTGAATTTAAGAATTCGCTGACACCCGGGTCTCTGTCGCGGTAGAAGGCCTGACGCTTCGCAGGACAAATCTCCGGGAATTCCCAGTACTTCAAAGGCATAAAGGCTCAGCGCCCATTAGTTGAAAAAGCACCTCGAGCGTAGCAAGCATTGTATGAATACACCAATGGTAGCATTACTTCCATTTAAAGGGTGAGAGTAGAGAGGGAGGATTGGGTGGAAGTAATGTAACCATGGTGAGGACATAGTAATGCCAACACACTTGTTGCAATAGACAAGAACAAAAGAGGAAAAGAGAGTAAAACAATCTCGCAAAACAGAGAGGAAGCTCTCTCTTTTATATTCGACAAAAAATGAGTGAGCTTCTTAATGAGCCTTCTACTTTACTGCCCCCTTTCTCTACTACCTGTGAACTGAAATTGCCCCTTTTTTTTATCCCAAACAAGTAATTAATTGCCCCGTCAATCAAGCTCGTTAAACAAGGCTCAGCTGCACCCACAGGCCAGCACAAGGCTCAGCACAAGGCTCAGCCCTCTCAATTAACTTTCTCCCAGCTTGAGTCCCCGCCAAATTAGTTTGGTCCTGCCGTAATTTATTATTGATAATCGCTCTCATTATCAATTTGTTACTTACTGCACGGTCGTTATCGATATCTCCTTTCCTCTCTCAAACACAACAACACACAACCTTTCTTTCCTTCTTTCTTTCTTTCTTTCTTTCTTTCTAAATCAACCCATGCGTCTACCATTCACACCTTTCCTTGCATCCTCACTCTCTTCACTCTCTTCTCTTCCAATCACAAAACCTATTCCTGGTGATAGCCCTCTTCAGCTTTGCGATCTAGACACTGCCCAATCTCTTCATTTACGCTCTGTTTATTTAGATCCTAATCCACCTGAACGTGGTACAAATCTTACAATTACAGCTTCTGGTATTTTAGATGATGATATTGTTGCTGGTTCTTATGTTGACGTTGTTGTAAACTATGGTTATATTAAATTAATATCTCAAACTTATGATTTATGTGAGCAATTACCTAATGTTGATATGGAATGTCCTGTAAAGAATGGTGAGTACAAATTGACTAAACAAGTAGAATTACCTGATGAAATTCCTCCAGGGAAGTATACTGTTTTCGCAAGAGCTTATAACAAGGACGATACCATGATTACTTGTGTCACTGGTACAATCGAATTCCCTCAACTTTTATAACTTGTATCATTATATCATATAATCTCATCATATATAACCAAAGTACTTTGAAAAGAAACACTTAATAAAAAAAATAAACAACCTTTTTTTATAACAGTGGAGTAGTATCATCACGATAACTTTCTGAATCAGCAATATCAACTGTTTCCCCTGCTTCTTCACGAACACCATCATTTCCAAGACGCATCTCTTCAACTTCTGTAACAAACAATTCATCAACTAAAATTCTCTTCCTCATCTTCTTTAATTGAAATTTCACAGGTAACATATCAAGCATCCCTTCACGTTCCATATGAGATTTATACCTAATATAACCAATAGTAACTAACCAAAAAATGATATAACTTGTAACTGATCCATAAGTTGCAGTATTGGTCCATCCAAGTAATGCATTAAAAATCATCCAACCACCATCGGTTAATCCATTACAACAATTAACATGCCATACAGTATCTGCAATATCATAACTACCTGGACCTGAACCCGTTTCACTAGTGTCTTGACCACATTTTTGTACAAACCGTTCAAGTTCGAAAAACCAAACTCCACGTGACATCAATCCTGATGCAACAAGATATAGGAAACATGTTGATCCAATAAGGAAATATTGAATTGACATTTGATTACCACCACGATAGAGCATATAACCAACAGAAACACCAATAGCCGCACCAGCTATGATTGCAAGTGGGAATGAACTTACTGGTTGATTAACACCAATACCACCAACGAAAACAACAGCTTCTAAACCTTCACGTAATGTTGTAATAAATGGGAGAAATGCAAGAAAATATTTCTCTCTCATACTTTGTGAATGTGGATCAGTTGTTGCATCATCGATATTAATAGCAGCAGGTGTTGAATGTTGATGAGCTTTAAAACTTTTAATCAAACTTGCAGTCCATTTATTCTTCATTGCATTGATACGAAGTAAAGAAACTCCCATAACAGCAATTATAATCGATGATAAAATACTAAACATACCTTCCCAAATACGTTCAGTGTATGACCATAAATCAGTACCAATAATGTAAAAAGTTCCAATAAATAAAGCACCAATTAATAAACAAATACCAAAACCAGCAAATGCACCAGCCCAAACTTGCATCTGCATCGACCTGAATAGTTTAGGATCCACATTAAGGGTCCCCTTGACAGGATCAGTGAAATTTTGACGTAGAAAGGCAAGAAGAACAGATACAATGATACCTGCTTCAATAGTCTCCCGAAGTATAATAAAAAAGATCTGCACAGAAAAGTAGTTCTCAATATCAATCATAGTGCAGTGTGTAGAAGGAAAGGAGAGGAGGAGAAAAGGAAAGTAATGAAAAGACAGTTAAGTCATTGATCAAATTGACTTTAACAAAATCATGAAACGACTGACCCCATTTTACGTAATCAAATTGACTCTCAATTCGCGCGCAGATTTGAATTTGTGCTACGCCTCAATTATTATCAACTCTTCGCCTCCATTAATGCCTCCCTTTCCGACCAGCTACTTCTCTTCCCTTCTAAGTCTCTCTTTCACAGCTATCGCCAATCTCACACGATGATGGGCTTTAATAAAAGGTCGAGACAGAAAACAGCCGCCCCTGTTCGTGCTCAAACTACTTCCACTAATAGAGCACCGGCATCTACTTCAACCGGTATCAAGAAAGCTACCTATGAACATACAAAAAAGAAAGAAGTAGGTGTTTCCGATCTTACCCTTCTATCCACTATTTCCGATGAAGCAATTAATGAAAATTTACGTAAAAGATTTGAAAACGGTATTATCTATACTTATATCGGTCACGTTCTTATTTCTGTTAATCCATTCAGAGATCTCGGTATCTATACATTAGATGTCTTACTCTCTTATAAGAATAAAAATAGATTGGAAGTCCCTCCACATGTTTATGCAATTGCAGAAAATATGTACCATAACATGATTGCTTATAATGATAATCAATGTGTTATCATATCTGGTGAATCTGGTGCAGGTAAAACTGAAGCCGCAAAGAGAATCATGCAATATATTGCTGAAGTTTCTGGATCTTTAACAACATCTGATTCAATTAAAAGAATTAAAGATATGGTGCTTGCAACGAATCCATTGCTTGAATCTTTCGGTTGTGCGAAAACTTTACGTAATAACAATTCATCCAGACATGGTAAATACCTTGAAATTCAATTCAATAAAGCCTTTGAGCCAGTTTCTGCTAATATCACTAATTATTTATTAGAAAAGCAAAGAATCGTGAGTCAAATTAAAAATGAACGTAATTTCCATATTTTTTACCAACTCACAAAAGCTGCAAGTGATGAATATAGACAGATCTTTGGGGTTCAAAAACCTGAACAGTATTTATATACCGCAAAGGCAGGATGTACTTCTGTTGATGGCATCGATGATGTACAAGATTTTGCTGAAACTTTAAAATCTATGGATACTATTGGTCTTTCCAATCAAGAGAAAGATGATGTGTTTAGACTTTTATCAGCAATCTTATGGATTGGTAATGTTCAATTTGTTGAAAACGATGAAGGTAATTCTACAGTTGCTGATATGTCTGTTATCAATTTTATTGCTTATCTACTCAAAGTGGAAGCACAAATATTATCGACTGCTTTAACTGAGAGAACTATGGAAACTTCACATGGTATGAAGAGAGGTTCCATTTATCACGTCCCACTTAACGTCGTTCAAGCTACAGCAGTGAGAGATGCTCTTGCTATGGGTATCTATAATAATTTGTTCGATTGGATTGTGGAAAGAGTTAATAAATCATTTTCAGACAATAAGGCTAATGTTTTCAAGTCTATTGGTATTTTAGATATTTATGGTTTTGAAATTTTTGAACATAATTCTTTTGAACAATTGTGTATCAACTATGTGAATGAAAAACTTCAACAAATTTTCATTCAACTCACTTTAAAATCTGAACAAGATGAATATGTTAAGGAACAGATCAAATGGACACCAATCGATTTCTTCAATAATCAAATTGTCTGTGATTTAATTGAAGCAAAGAGACCACCAGGAATCTTTGCCGCCTTAAATGATGCATGTGCAACCGCTCATGCAGATTCTTCAGCTGCTGATCAATCGTTTAGTCAAAGACTTAATATGCTTTCCTCGAATCCACACTTCGACCTTAGAGGAAGTAAATTTGTTGTTAAACATTATGCAGGTGACGTGACTTACGATATCAACACTATGACTGATAAAAATAAAGATCAAATGTTGAAGGATTTACTTGAAATGTTACAGACATCACAAGACGGGTTTGTAAGAAGTCTCTTTGCTGAAAAACTGGAAGAATCTAATAGGAGAAGACCACCAACAGCTAGTGACAAAATTAAGACAAGTGCTAATTTGCTTGTGGATACATTATCTCAAGCTACTCCCTCATATATTAGAACTATCAAACCAAATCAGAACAAATCTCCAACTGAATATGATACAAAGGCTGTTCTGCATCAGGTCAAGTATCTCGGTTTGAAAGAAAATGTTAGAATCAGAAGAGCAGGTTTTGCGTATAGACAGACTTTTGAGAAATTCGTTGAAAGATTTTACCTCCTTTCAACTAAAACTTCATATGC
Source organism: Pichia inconspicua (assembly GCA_004931855.1). Lineage (NCBI taxonomy): Eukaryota > Fungi > Ascomycota > Pichiomycetes > Pichiales > Pichiaceae > Pichia > Pichia inconspicua. Next base: position 81,760 of record SELW01000681.1, read on the forward strand.
TGGTGAATATATTTGGACTGGTGATGCAAGAACTGCAACTGAGATTATTCTCAACGACTCTAAATTTGATTCAAGTGAATGGCAACTCGGTGTCTCTAAAGTGTTCATTAAGAAACCTGAAACTTTGTTTGCATTGGAAGAACTGAGAGAAAATTACTGGGCAAATAAAGCCAAAATCATTCAAAGAGCTTGTAGAAGATGGTTGAGAAGACGTGAAGAAGCTGCTAAAATTGTTCAAAGATTATGGAGAGTTAGAACTAAAGGTCTCTCAGTAACCAATCAATATACAGAACTGAGAGATTTTGGTAATAAGATTGTCTATGGTAAGAAACAAAGAAGGAGATTTTCACTTTTGGGTTCTAGACAGTTCTATGGTGACTACCTTGGATGTAACGATAAAACAGGTGGTTTTGGTAAGTTCCTTGTTAACTCTATTGGTTTGCGTGATAAGGTAACATTCTCTGCTAAAGGTGAACAACTACATTCTAAATTTGGTAGATCTGCTCAAAAGCTACCTAAGGTGTTTTTATTTACTGCTGATAAATTCATTGTTGTTGGACAAAATGTTGTAAATAACAAGGCACAGTACAATATTGAGATCAATAAATCCCTTCGTTCTATAAACGAAGTCAGTATCTCAAATCTTGCTGACGACTGGCTCGCTATCAATCTCAATTCTAAATCTGAACCTGACTTGTTCATTAACTGTCTCTTTAAAACAGAGATTGTGGCTCGTTTCAAAAAGGGTAATCCAAGTCTCATTGTAAACATAGGTCCAACTATCACTTACAACAAGAAACCAGGAAAGAAACATACAGTCAAGTTCCAGCTTGCTCAGGGGGTTAAAAATGACACTTATAAGTCAAGTACAGTTTCCGCTGGTGCTGGTGTAGATGCTTCTGCTAAGCCTAGAACGTTACCTGAACGTAAAACAGCTTTCACAGGTGACAAAATTGCAGCTTACAAAAGATCTATTCAAACAAACAGGAACGTCAACACTCTTTCTACAGCTGCTGCTGGTGCTGCATATAAACAACCGACTCATCAACAACCAATCCAGCAACACGCTCAGCAACACGTACAACACGTACAACAACAACAACCTGTTCAACACAAGGCGAAACCAGGCCCACCAGTTGTGTCCCGTTCAAAACCACAACAGGCAAAGCCAGCACCTCCACCACCACCGCCAGCACCACCAGCTGCTCCAACTTTCAAACCAAAATGGCCAACATTTGTGACTAACTACGACTACCCTGGAGCTAATGGTTCGATGGCAATCAAGAAGGGAGAAATCTTTTACATTCTACAATCTGAGCCAAGCGGATGGTCACTTGCCAAGACACTCGACGAGTCTACGGAAGGTTGGGTGCCTACTGCATACATGGCAGAATGCGAGCCACCTGCAAGTATTCGTGGAAACACAACTGCACCACCACCACCACCAGCGCCACCTGCAACGACAACGACCACGACAACCACAACCACAAGTCCCGGTCAGACGAACGGTGACATTGCTGGTGGATTAGCTGCAGCATTAATGAACAAGAAACAGGAAGAAACAACGATGGCTAGTGACTTGGCAGCAGCAATCAGACAGCACGCACGTCGGGAGAGCGATGACGAAGAAGAAGAGGATGACGACTGGTGATGATAGATGCCATAGATATAACTATTAAACTAAATTTGTGTAACATTGTATTAAATTCGAACGATTAAAATTTGTGATGAGTGAGATCAGAATTTCCAAAATCCAGAAAAAAATAATTTTTGCAGCATCAAAGTACTGAGCTTCTAGTATGTTCATCAATCAAATTTCAGGCCAATTGCCATCGATCGCATAAACACGTCCAACAACAACTAATATAGCCACACAGTACAATGACAGACGTTCAAAATGTGATACAGGTTCTTGAACAATCACTCACTCCACAATATGCGAAGGAGGCAGGTACATTGTTGAAATCAATGGAGGCACAACAAGGGTTTGCCATAACACTCCTCCATGTTATTGCGAATAACAATGTTGCATTGCCTGTGAGACTTGCTGGTGCACTTTACTTCAAGAATCTGATTAAGAGGAAGTGGATTAATGAGAATGGAGAGTACCAGATTCCCCTTGAAGATGTGAATATGATCAAAGCCGAAATTGTCAGTTTGATGATCACACTACCTGACTCTTTGCAAATTCAAATCGGTGAGGCTATCAGTTTGATTGCTGAAAGTGAATTCCCTGACATGTGGAGTGGATTGATTGATGAATTGATCTCAAAACTAACTTTGGATGACTTACAAGTTAATAAAGGTGTTTTAAAAGTGGCACATTCTATCTTTAAAAGATGGAGACCGTTATTCAGATCAGATGAATTGTTTCTTGAGATAAAGATGGTGCTTGATAAGTTTGCAGTTCCATTTCTTGAAATGCTCAAAAATATTGATATCATGATCGATGCTAGTGTTCAGGATGCTTCTAAATTGAAATTGTTATTTGAAAACTTACTCGTCCTCATCAAAATCTATTACGACCTTAACTGTCAAGATATTCCTGAATTCTTTGAGGACAATATTCAGATTGGTATGACAATTCTTTTCAAGTATCTCAAATTCCATTCTCCTTTACTTGAAGATGAAAGCGAGGACGACGAAACGGATCTTGTAATTCAAGTTAAGGTCAACATCTGTGAGTTAATCCAGTTATATACTACCCGATATGAAGATGAATTCAAGAAGTTTATTGAACCTTCCATACAAATTGTATGGGATCTGCTCAATAACACATCAACACAGCCAAAGAACGATATTCTTGTTTCCAAATCATTGCAATACATGACATGTGTTGTCAATCTTCCAAATTTCAAACATCTTTTTGCAAACGAAGACTCTATTAAACAAATTACTGAGAAAATCATTTTGCCTAACATCAAATTGAGAGAGAGTGACCTAGAGATGTTTGAAGATGATCCTATCGAGTACACAAGAAGAGATTTGGAAGGTTCAGACATCGATTCACGTAGGAGATCTGCAACTGAATTCTTAAAATCTTTGAAAGAAGCAGATGAGACGCTTGTCACTAATATTATCATGAATTACATCAATTACTATATTGGTGTCTATAATGAGGACCCTACAAATAACTGGAAATTTAAAGACATTGCGATATATTTGTTCTGTTCAATTGCTTCTAAGGGTTCAATTACAAGCTCAGCAGGTATCACCAGTACCAATTTACTAGTTGATGTTATCAAATTTTTTGGTGAATTCATTTATCCTGACTTGGTAGGTAACGTTGCTAGTCCTATCTTGAAAGTTGACTCGATTAAGTACATTTACATTTTCAGAAATCAGTTAACAAAGGAGCAGTTAATTGAAACTTTGCCATTGTTAACTACAAACTTTTCCGATATCAATTATGTTGTTTACACATATACATCGATAACCATCGAAAAGATCTTCTCTTTGAGAAATCCAATGAACCATCAAGAATTGTTGTTCAAGAAATCTGATTTCTCACCTGAAGTACTTAATAACCTTCTCATCAGTTTGTTCAAGTTGATTACAAATCTTGGAACTACACCAGAGAAGCTTTCAGAAAACGAGTTTTTAATGAAATGTATTATGAGAATCTTGCTCATTAGTGAAGATGCTCTTTCAAATTCTATCACCTCAGTTCTTCAAGAATTGATAAAAATAGTAGACGCTATCTCCAAGAACCCATCCAACCCTAAATTTTCTCATTACACTTTCGAATGTATCTGCATTATATTAAGAAATTACCAATCGAATATTCCACATTTCTTTGAAACATTGAAAGGTACATTGTTTAACATCTTGGGACAAGACATTCAAGAATTTATTCCATACTCTTTTCAAATACTTGCATATATTATTGAAAACTACCCAAAGACTGCTGCAATCCCTCCAGAATATGAACAGTTAGTTAAACCACTTTGTTCACCACAAGTATGGGAGTTTAAGGGTAACATCCCAGCAGTGAAGAGACTTTTAAGTTCTATTGTTAGATACAATCCAGGTCACTTCAATTCCACGGAATACATTACGCCTGTTCTTGGTGTTTTCCAAAAGTTAGTCTCTTCCAAAATTCATGATACACTAGGATTTGAACTTTTAGAAAACATTCTTATTTTTATTGATATCAACTTTATCCAAAACTTCCTCAATGAAATTTTCATAATTTTGTTGACTAGACTCAAAAATTTCAAGACTGATAAGTTTGTCAAAAGATTCATTGTTTTTCTTTGTAAAATTTCGTGTTTGCAAATCAACAACAACAATATTCCAAATCCATTGAATAGGAACAATTGGAGTAGTAACCGCTTGGTTGCTATTTTTGAAAGTATCCAAGGAGGCTTGTTTGAGCAAATTCTCACTAACTTTGTTTTAATGATGATCAATCAGTTTAACAATATCACAGACAAAAAATTGCTAGTATTAGGATTGACCAACATTGTCGCCGATAATACACATGTTCTTAGTGCGGAAGCGATGAACAAGACTATGAGAGAAGTTGTGCTTCTTTTGAACAGTACTTCGATTCAGAATTACAAAGCTGCAGATGATAATTACGAAATGCTTCTTGAAATTGACAACGAAGATCTTTCTTTTGGCTCTAGCTTTAATAAATTGAACATAATTCAACTTAAACCATTAGATCCAATTGATTTTGTTAAAGATAAAGCCTCATTAGTTGTTCTTTTCAAAGAGAATGCATCCAAAATTCAGCCTATCGTCGATCAGCTAAAAACTACCGACCAAGAATGTTTTCAAGTTTTAAACTCTTTAGGACTTTAATTTGTAAGAAAAATTGTGTAGATAATAAGTTAAATAAAATAATTATAGAAAGTACGAGCGAAATTGTAAGGAACTATACCTACAAATCAGACCAATTGTAAGTGACATTGGTGGTTGTTGGATATTCTAAGATTTCCAATCTAATATGTGGATTACCCTCATAAGTTTTTGGCATAGACCAGGTTGAATTGAAATTCCAGAATAAATTGATGTTGTCATCAACATTGAAGTAAAAGATTTCAGAATCAAGGTCAACGTTACCTGTAACATTAAGTTTGAGGCCTGGAAGTGAAGTAATTGAGGTAACGTTGTCATTAGGATAAACATCAAAAGCAGAAACAACAAACTCAAAGCTAGCATCACCTTCAGTTATGTTAGGATAAGTGATATCTAAGAAACCTTCACCAGCAACTGCATCAATCCATGGTTGATTAGGATGTAAACTGATATAACCCATTCTACCTTCTCTAACAAACCAGTGAATAATAGCTGGGTTGTAAGAATTTGATGACTTTGCTGGACCACCCACTTTGTCTTCCTTAATTGTTTGAGCACCAATTTGAATAAGATCCTCAGACCAGACAGTAATATTTCTAGGATATTTATCAAAAGCAGGAGAGAATGCCTGTTTAGTAAACGAATGTGGACCTGGGTATGTTTTAAAGGATTCAAGAACCTCTTCTGAAACAAGTGGTTCCATTTGAGGGATACCTAAAGCAATAATATGAGCAATACCAAAATCAGCAATGTGGAAACTACCTGAAATTTGCTTTGGCATTGGTGCATATTGTCTACCAACTAAACCCCAGATACTAGCTGCAGTTATAGCAATGTACTGATTCATATCATAACCGTAAGATCTGTCAAAAGGACCAGCGAAGTTCTTCAAGTTTGCATTGTACAAGTCTTTTGTAAGTTCCATCAAAGAGGTAAACATTTCCTTAGCATATTCTGGAAGTGATGAATTAGCAGGTGCGTATCTAATCCATACACCCAAAGCGAAAAGGTCAACACCAGTATAAGTTGGAGAGTTGAACTCAGAAAAGGTATCGTAAAGTTTGTAAAGGTCATAAATTTCCTTACCCCATCTCTCTCCAGCTTCAGTCATGTTTTTATCACCAATTAGATTACCAGTATAGCTTTGCATAATACATCTCATCATCCAAGGGTTAGAATAATCTGGATATAAGTTATCACCATCAACACCACCGACTCTATATTGATCACCCTTTGTTAATAAGTACATCATTTCCTTTAAAACTTCTAAAGTTTCATCAGAAAATCTCTCTGAATAATCTTCTAACAAAATAACAAAAGCAATACCAACGAAATCTCTCCAATTTGCATCATAAGAAGTGTAAGGCTTTGGCTCATAGACACCTTCTTGTGGGGTTGGTTCATCAGGACATTGTTGGATACTTCCATACCATAACTTTGAAGGATCTTTGTATTGACCTCTGTATAAGTTCTTGATAATTCTTTCAGCATTTTCAATATCACCTGGTCCATTTCTTGCAGCAAGACCAACTGCATACCATGCAGTCTGTCTAGAATCATATCTACCTGGTAATGTGTTATCTGCACTGACTAAATAACCAATATCATCATCCCAGAATCCATCTTGCCAATCCATTGAGGTATCAAAAAGGTCTTGGGCATAGTTAGAGAGCTTATAGGTAGAATTGGATGCTGAAGTGTCAATTGCACCATACTTACCCCAAGATAACGGAGTTGCCACAGTGGTTGCAGCAAGTCCTATAGTTATAGCCACAGAGTATAACATTGTTGAGTTGATTTGATCTGTACGACTTTTTTAATAGAATAGTTTTTCAGTCTGACAGCCATACTGCTGCTTTTTATATCAAAACATTAGTTTTGTGGTAAAGCTAGTAGTCACAACACTGTCTGAAAAGGTCGTATTGTAGCTTTCTTTGTTTGTAACTGATGAAACATAGACATAGAGAGCGAGTTCTGAATTGTGCATTGTTGAGACAATAGTAGTTACTCCAACCTCCCGATAGTCTCTTGGATTTTAAAAAAGTGGGGTATCACAAAGACCGTAAATCTTCATTTTCAACGGATATCCGTTTGGTTTTGATGTTGCACTTTTCGGACTCTCCGAGACGTTGCAACATCAAAATTCGCGATTTCACCGGCTTTTGCCGAACCGTTTTTGCTTGATGAAAATAGTGCAACCGTCAAACAAACTATAGCTACAGTTACAGTTAACTGTTGCAGTTGCAGGTTTTATGCGGAGTGGCTATCACCTAGCGCTATTTCTTGGCGTATACTTGGACAATTAGTATTTATCACTGTCCCACTTTTTCAAATGGGTCTCTGAGATTTTGCTAACTAGGGTGGCTTTTGCAAGTATGTGAATGGAACGGTTTGGCCATGTTTTGACACACTGTGCCAGGCTGGAGTTGTCTTATATTAGTGAAATCCGATAATCTGTACACAAAAACACAGCTATTTGCACCTTTTCTTTCTTTCTGTTCAACCATCTTATTGCTAACGACAGTATGACTGTTTCATTTCCATTAGAAGAAGCCTTTGCACACACGAAAAAACAATTTAAGGTCAGTGCTGAACATCTAAAAGAAGTAACAGATTACTTTGTTGAAGAATTACACGCAGGACTGTCCTCTAACGACCCTACCAAAATTCCTATGATTGTGAGTTGGGTGATGGATTATCCAGATGGTACTGAGAAGGGGGAGTATCTTGCAATAGATCTTGGAGGAACCAATTTGAGAGTGATCCGAGTAACTCTTTTGGGCGATTCAAAATTCACATCGATAGCCGAGAAATTTCCGATTCCATCAACGATGAGGAAAGGTACTGTTGACCAATTATGGAAATTCATTGCCACTGCAGTTGACGGGTTTGTTAAAAGACAATTCAAAGGACCAATAGTGAAAAATTTACCACTCGGTTTTACTTTTAGCTTTGCAGCAACACAGAGTGCAATTAACAAAGGTGTATTGCAATCTTGGACGAAAGGGTATGATATTGATGGTGTTGAAGGACATGATGTTGTCCCAATGTTACAAGATGCGTTAGACGAGCTTAAAACACCAGTTGAAGTGACAGCACTGATAAACGATACAACGGGAACATTAGTTGCTTCAGTTTATTGTAATACGAAAACCATTATGGGCTGCATATTTGGTACAGGTGTTAATGGTGCATATTATGAAAGAGTTGAAGATATTGGGAAACTTGAAGGTAAAATTCCATATGATATTGTGAATGAATCACCAGCAATGGCTATCAATTGTGAATATGGTGCTTTCGATAGCAGTGCAAGGGTATTGAAAAGAACAAAATATGACGTTCAAGTGGACATCGAATCTCCACGTCCAGGAGAACAGCTCTATGAAAAGATGATTGCAGGGTATTATTTAGGTGAAGTTCTAAGACTTGTTTTGTTGGACTACTATGAGCAAGGATTGTTGTTTCCACATGAAAATGTAGAGAAATTGCAAGTGGCTTTCTGCATGGATACTTCTTTCCCATCACGTATTGAGGAATACGGTTCATCACACGCTGGTCTTCTTTTTTTTGATACTTTTGGAATTACCACAACGGAGGAGGATAGGAAACTGATTCATGATCTTTGTGTGCTTATTGGTTTAAGAGCCGCAAGACTTTCAGCAACTGCAATTGCTGCTATTATGAAGAAAAGAGGATATACCCAGGGTGATATTGCTTGTGATGGATCTGTCTACGACAAATATCCAAATTTTAAAAAGAGAGTGATGGAGGCATTGAATGATATTTTTGAATGGAATACCGAACAGTATCCTGTGAGACTAACTCACGCTGAAGATGGTTCTGGGGTTGGTGCTGCAATTATTGCTTGCTTGACTGAGAAGAGACTTGCTGCTGGTAAAAGTGTGGGGATGATTTCTACAAAGCTATAAAGAAGTTTATATATGTAACCTGTAAAGTATTTAGTTTTTCGATGATCAATCCGCTTAAATGTAATAATTATACTTGTGTGTCTTTCCATCATGGTTTTTACCCGTAGTAATAACAGAAGTAAAAACTTGTTTGTTATGATGAACATGATGAGGGAAATAACCAACATCAACAGGCGGCAAATAATAATGTTCGTCAACTTTGAAGTAAGTGTAACTTGAAGATGATGATGGTGGTATTTGAGTTGTTGACTTTGTTATATGTGATTTTGGCACAATATTTTTCTGAACAAGATTAGGGGTTTCTAAAACTTCCTCCAAAATGGATTTTTCCACATCAGCCGTGCTAAAAGGAGACTCACTAGCTTGTTCTTTATCACTTTTGTCATCATGTGGCTTTTCTGTGATAACAAATGATTGCGAATGTGAATTTTCCTTAATTTTACCAATCATAATTTCATTTCTATCGGTATAGAAACTTGGGTTTCGTCCCCTACAAACAACACGATTGGATTCAAAGACTTTTGTTGAGATAGTGTTATCATCTTTATCAAGAAATGTAACTTTACATATTATCACGTTGAACTTAGCTGCGTCGTGTTTATTGCTTGCTGTAGCTGAAGCAAACCGAATCTGATCCCAGACTAAATCAATTGAGCTTTCATTTTTCAAAGATTCTGTGTCAATTTCATGAACTGCTTGTCGAATAAACACTCGTTTCCCCTTAACACATTCATTATCCTTTATAAAGTCAAACTCGATTCGTTCATCCAGATGAATAGTTTGAGGTGGATCTGTTTTGGCATCAAGTTTCCGCAGTGATGTGTATAGTTCAAACTTGATTTTCTTACAGTGGTTATTATGCTTAGATGAAAGGTTGATGCATAAACCTTGATCTTCTTCATCAGAATGGGTGACTTTGATCGTGAAACTAACAGCAACTGAGTTTCTCCTGTATCCATACAGAGTTGAGTTTTTGATAAACTCATCCGATGGAGTGTCTAAAACATCTGATGACACAAACAAACGTCCAAATAAACGTGTTACAAATTCTAGCCTGATTATAGTATTATCATTGAGAAGTAAATCACTAGTATTTGAGTCGTTGCTTTCTAGTTTGAGAATTTTATTAGCAACATGAAAAAGAAGGTTTGGATTAGTACGCTGTAAGAAAGAAGTTGGACCTAACGGACCTTTTTTGCGTCGTTTAGTTTGAAATTGAATCGTTCCTTCTTCAGCTATGGTATCATCATTCATATTGATATTGGTATAGTTACTCTTAAAATCGGAAGCATGCGCAAAATTTTGAAGGTGATGGAAATGCATTGCGAGATCAGAATTACTCTTATAATTGTTTGCTAAAACTGGACTAATACTGGACGGCTGCATTGAATTAAGATATGCCATTTCAGGAAAATCAAACAGATTGTTTGATATGGTTGAATCATTTGGTAGTTGTTTTGCGAAGTTTGAAAGTCCGATATTGATACCATCGTTTTGATGTTGAAAATCAATACTGGTGAGATACTCTAGTTCACTTTGACTTGGATCTGGATCTTGTAAATTTTGGTCATTTTGATGGTTTTGAATATGTTGATTTTGCTTTGTGGATGGTGTTATCATCATTGGTTTAAGAAACAGGGAAGCAAATTCATCATCAATAGTAGGGGGACTCGGATCGTTGTAAGACATGGTATTGAGTAATACAGAAATACTATAAAAAGAGGAAAAAGAAAGAGATGTGAAGATACCTCAAAGAAAGAAGATGATATCTTGCAATAATAACTTCAAGTTCCCCACAGTGAAATTGCGATCGAATCCGTTTTCCGTTTTCTCGTTTTCGTTCTCCACATAATTTTTTTTCGTTTTGCCGCGTTATCGATATTAAGCGGCGCTAAAAAAGCGGAGGTTGCCGAGAAGTTCGGGGGTTGCCGAGATTGGCTGTGGGTGTTCTATATAAACATATATCTATATATCTATAAATCTATTTACATCCGTGCCTCGTTCACATAAGCAGCAATGGCAGCACCATAAATACTAGAGTCTTGTAGAAATGTGAGAGTCACTGTCGGTGGAAGAAGCGCTTCTACTCGGGCACGGTATCCAGGGAAGTATTGCAGCATAGACCCCACAACGGATATTTCGGTCAAGGTGCGGTTCCCCGTTGTATAATTAGTATTGGTATCAATGGAAAGTACTCGTAGAAGTGCTTTTAAGTAAGCAACGAGTACTATGGAGGCACGTTCAATCACTGCGTCTGTAATGACCTTAACCAGCAGGTCCTTATTGTAAAATCTAATGAGATTTTCTCCTGTTAAAGAGTATGGTTCTGTATAGAGGGTTAACATTTTTAAAACGCCAATCTCAATGGCCATCAATCTTACTAGTTCAGGTATGTATCGACCAGCGGTGAGAAGTTCTAGTGGTTGAAATACACCATAAGATGTTGTCATGTGTGGAGGTTCCAAATTATAATCGGAGATTTTTTCCCACAATGAGTTAAGTTTCAAATCAATAGGTGTGATGTATTTGAAAAGATGGTATCCAAGGAAAGAAGCTTCAGAATTGATTATAACAGATTCACCCGGAACAGTACGTTTGAATCGACTCAAGTAAGAAGAATCAATTAAAAAGGAAGAGTTCATTCCTGTCCCCTGTACAAGTGCAATTTTAGAATTATTAAAATATGAACCCGAAATGAGTACAGAAGCCGAATCGTTTACTATTGAACAAACTTCAATTTGAATACCTTCTCTGTCAAAACATGTTTCGAAAATAACCTTTAGATCCTCCCCACGGAACTCATCGCTTATTGAGAAACCTTTCCCTAAATCAGAAACTATACCATTTCTAGCACTTTTATTTTGTATGATAGGGAAACTCCACGTTATTCCAACTCTCAACCTCCCGCTTGCATTTTTCAACAATTCATCATTTGTATCTATAACTCCTCTAAACTTATTTATAACCCATCCAAAAAATGATCTGCTAAAATGTTTATTAGAATCATGAATAGTCCAAGATCTGTTAACCTTACATATGGCTGTATTCCCTTCTTCAAATTGAACAATGCATATTCTCAAAGTTGAACCACCGATATCAATAACTATGATCGATCCTTCTGGACGAATGGACTCATCAGCAATAGTGTTGAAACATGGAAGCATACAGTTTTTTGAATTTCTCAATGACAATAAGATTGATTCTTGAAATCCGTCACGTATACTATCAGAATTCTGTTTTAACTGTTCGATTTGGAAATAGCGATTGATTCTTTCTATCTGTTGAGCAGTATTAACATTGACTTTTTCATCCACACGGTAGTTATTCCTTTCTGAGTTGTATAATGTGTAATTATCGCTGATTATAGGGGACAGCATGGTTAAATGTGTAAAATTGAGTGGTGGGTTATAATTCACACAATACTTCGGAAACCACAATAATTAACAATTATCAGTCTTTTCTGAAAATTAAGGTAAGAAAAATGAAAACAGAATATTCTTTATCGTCTAATGGTATCAACAGCAAACGCAACATCGACTCGGTGTCCCTCTCTGGCCACTGCAAACTGCAACTCCAAGTACACGACTCGAACTGTTGCAGAAACGCGGAGAGAAAGTTGAAACCGTTAGTCAAATTTGGCACCGTTGCAGTTTTTCACCAGCTTTTCCAGCCCCACACTGTTAATGGGCACGCAACCTTTTTTTTTCGGCACCTTCCGATCTTCTTGATCATTCAGCCAAACGCTGTGGGGTTTGTCTTATCACGTTTGGTTTGTTGCACCATTCTGCCCACCTCACCTCCCTCCCATCCCCACATCGTTAGCTTCTCTCAACTCTATTCATTTGGTTCTATCATTTGATGCTAAATTTATATCTATTTATATAGACCTATCTGCTCTTTGGAAAAGAATTCAAGCTGGATCATCTTTCAGCTTTTCATATCTTTTTTATTTCCATTTATCAGCTCTTCTTATACACATACAATGACTGAATCAATCACAAATACTAGTGAAGAAAAGAGGAATTCAAACGAACACGAAAAAGAAGTTTATGAGACTTTCCAAGAATCAGAACCATTGATCCTTGTTGAAAAGGAAATTGGTGTCTGGGAAGCTGTTGTTAACTATCCAAAAGAAATTTTTTGGTGTGCAGTCTTTTGTTTAGGTGTTGTCATGGCAGGTTATGATGGTCAAATTATTGCTGGTTTCTATGCATTACCAGCATTCAAGGAAAGATTTGGTGAGGTAACTTCAGATGGTACCAAGGAAATTACTGCTCCATGGCAAACGGCTTTAGGTATGGGTTCACCTATTGGTCAAGTTATTGGTACACTTTGTGTTGCATGGCCTTTAGAAATGTTTGGTAGAAAATTAACTTATGCTGTTGTCAATGTTGGTTGTATTGCTTTGATCTTTATGCAATTTTTTGCTCCTTCACTTGGTGTTCTTACAGCTGGTGAAATTTTAGCTGGTATCTTATGGGGTTGTATGGTTCTTATTGGTCCATTATACGCTTCTGAAGTTGCACAGATTAAATTAAGAGGTATTTTGACTGCAATGACAAATTTATCGTTCGTTATCGGTCAATTTATTGCTAATGGTGCAGCTGATGGTTTTGCAACAAATGCAACAGAATGGGCATATAAGGTTCCATTTGCAATTCAATGGGCTTGGCCAGTTATTATTCTTTGTTTCTTACCATTTGCTCCAGAATCTCCATATTGGTTAGTTCGTCACAATAGATTCGATGATGCTAGAGCAGCTATTAGACAAATTGCTTCCAAGAGTGTTTCTGATGATATCATTGATGAAAGATTGAAGTTAGTTATTGAAACAGATAAATTAGAACAGGAAATGGAACAAACTACATCTTACAGAGATATTTTCAAGGGTTCCAACCTTAAAAGAACAGAAATTTGTTGCGTTGTTTATTCTTTACAAGTTTTCAGTGGTGTGCCATTTGCAATGAACTACTCAACATACTTTTTTGAATTAGCTGGTTTTGATCCAAGAAAGGCATTTGATTTATCATTGGGTTCAACTGCAATTGGATTTGTAGCAACTTGTTGTTCAGGTATCTCCTTATCATATATTGGTAGAAGACCATTATATTTGGGAGGTTTTACTTTCACTACGATTCTATTATTTGTTATTGGTTTCTTAGATATACCTAGTGACTACCTTGAAAGACCTTCCTTATCTAGAGCACAAGCTGCACTTATGTTAATTTGGTCATTTGCTTATCAACTTACAGTTGGTCCTTTATGTTTCGTTTACAATGGTGAAATTCCATCTACAAAATTAAGATCTAAGACTATTGCTTTTGCAACTGCTGTTCAAGCTATCATTTTTATTGGTGCAACTGTTGCTTTACCATATATGTTAAACCCAGAAAATGGTAACTTACGTGGTAAAACAGGTTTTGTGTTTGGTGGATTCTCTTTCATTTTCATGGCATGGGCATTCTTTAGATTACCAGAAACTAGAAACAGATCTTTTGAAGAATTGGATGTTATGTTCCATAGAAAAGTCCCTGCAAGAAAGTTTGCCTCTTACGATATTGAAGTTGACGGAAAGACTTTACAAGTTATTACCAGTCCAACTGAGAAAACTTCTGTTTAAAAAAAACCCTCTTTATAATTATATATACTTTTTCTTTCTAATCGATCATTAATGAAATATAAAAAACCCTTGTAAAGGCTCAAACCCTCTAGCCTTTCCACTAAACCCTCCAAGCCACTGAGTCCAGTCCAGTCGAGTCGAACCATCCTCCACTCACACGGCAACATCCCCACATCGTTACGATAACAGTCGTTTTTTCTTTTTTCGCCCAACCGCGCTTAACCGTTTTCCTTTTTTTCGCCGCACACCGTTTTTTTGCAACACCAACTTCTGCAGAACTGCAAAACTGCAACACTGGATCAAACAGTGGGTTGTCACAAGTATATACCACTCACACAGGTCCGGAGCTACCCTAACTTGTCACTATTCGACAGACGTTTTAAGCATAACTTGTTTCTCAACAGCTATGACAGTCTGAAAAGGATCTCTCTTCCGTAAAATCAACATGGTTGAAGTCAAAAAATTTGATACGAAGGAATCTGCAGCTAAGGATGCTGCAGAACATATCGTGAATTTGATAAACACATTCAATCCAAGTGCAGAGAAACCTTCTGTTAAGGGTCCGCCCACAGAATCTTCTTCTGAACCTGTAATTAAGGAATGGGCGATTCTTTAAAAATCCCGTAAAGTGTCGTTTAAAAATGTTGTTACTTTTAACATGGACGAATATTGTGGCATTGATGCAAATCATGAACAATCTTACCGTTATTTTATGGACCACCACTTATTCAATCATTTTGATATCAGGCCAGAGAATATAAATATACTCAATGGTATGACAGAAGACAAGGAAGCGAAGCATATGAGGTGTAAGTGATAGCTTCTGCTTATTCCCGACTCAAACCGCAATATTAATCAGTGGTTGAGCTGGGCTAGAAAAAGTCAATCCTAATCCAAGAACATCTCTGTATGGTAAAACAAAACTAGATTCGAATTGTAAAGGACAAACCGCGAGAAACCAGAAAAGGTAAAGAAATAGCTTGACAAGAATCTATTTTACTGACTTGAGTATAGTTTCATATTACAATGATTCACCATTCAATGATATTCCTACGACAACAATTGACGTACCGACGAAGAACTGTGCTCTTATCCTGTGAGCCACTTTTATGTGCCCTTGCAGTATTTCCATCATAACCTGGTCTGATCTTGTCACTTATATGATATTATCTTAACGTAACTACAGGATAACTATATATAATCTAGCCTATCCTTGTCCAATGAGGGAAATTTCTTCTGTTGAATATTTCTACGTTGCTCCCAACATCTGCTTGCAAAGGTTTTAACGTCGCATTTAGGGTTTCTGTCAAAATACAGTAGGATATTCAGGGGAAATGTCGGCTGTTCTATATAGGTTCTATCGTTATACATGTATTATTACTAGTTAGGTTTGGTCGAGGACCTAGGTCTAAGGCCAGAACCTGGGAGAGTAGACGTACCTGACGCCCTCGACGTCCACATAGGCACCAACAGTTATTGGACCGTTGTCCTCTTATCCTAGGGGGTAGAGGCACGTGAAAATCTGGCTGAGCTATTCAGAAGGATTTGAGGAGATGCCCGTAATCAGTAGTTATTCCCAGACTCACGACTGACAGCTTCTAATCTGTCAGTCTACATATTCCTGCAATTGTGTCTTCCAGAACACCAAATTTCGCCGCAATCGCCGCAATCGCCGCAACTGTTGTCCGTTGTCGGCCAGATGCGGACCCACCAAATCACAAATACCATTACCCAATTAGGATATATGACACGTGCTAGGAAGCAAATATTGGACCGCCAAAATGTGATTTAAACATTTTCAACCGCAATTTGAACTCTCTGATTGACTAATTTAAGAAAAAGATTATCAATTTTAATGTCGCTGCCACAGGAAATAACTAATTTGACAAACAAAGGATGAAACCAAAAAGTAAAATTGCTGGTAACGTATAAAGACTTTCCATAAATTATTTGGATAAAACATATTTGCAATCTCTTTTCTTTTGATAGGTAATATGATTCTTGTGACTACATAAATGTTTTTATAAAGTTCTCCAATAAATTATTTACTTGGTAATGTATGTTTTACTTAGCAATAATGTTTCAAATTCTTGTAAATTAGTTTTTTATAAGTGATTTTCTTTTGTTATTGATTCGACATTATACTCAGTAATTATGATGTAGCTTTGCTGATACAGCAAACTCTGAGACTTATCAAAAAGATATTGAAGTCTGTATTTGAATGATGTTTGACCTGTTTTGATTGTTTGAAATATTTTTACTTTTTTTCGATTTGGACTAGGAAAGACCGAGTAGTTTTGTTTGATACTAAGGTAACTTGAAACTTTCAACAACTCCATATAATTTGTTAAAATACACATACATTGAAGAAGTAATTATCACTTGATGAAAAGATTTGCACGTAAAAACAGCTAACTAGATTACTGCAAATACTGAACCAAACTAGTCAAGCTTTAGTGTGGTCTATCACACTGAATCAATTCAAAAATGAAAAGGTATCCAATCTAAAACAATATTGGTCAAACTTTCTTTTTTACCATCATACAGAACATGAAGGATTGCAATAAGACTGAAAGCAATACTATTAGATTTGTAAATTAAGTTATTGGACGAAATCATTAGAGCCTAAAAAGTTAAGACAAGGCCGTAATTATATCAGACTTTGGTATATTTTAGTAATCGTACGTTTACGAAACAATACAAACCCAATTAAGGAACATTGCAATAGTAGAAATCTGTCTACTGGGTTGACAGAAAATCCTAGAGGAATGCTTGTCGAATGTCGATTGTACGCACCCAGCGACCTTTCCTAAACTTGTAAACCAAGAACGCTAAAACAAGCTTGGCAAGAACGGGACAATATAAAGATTTCTAGTAAAAGCCGATTTATCTTCGTGACAATATGCATAGTCTTCTATAATGACGTAAATCACTAACATCTCTGACATTCTCTAACCGGACACAATCTGCTGCGCTAAACGCGGGCGCGAAAGCTAGAAATATTATTAAAGATGATGCCTATATAAAGTTAAAGTTGAGTAGTAGTTATAGTGTCAGGATTCAGGGAACAATCCTTGGAGGAATATCGGCCGAAGGCCGAAGGCTGAACCTCTAAGCCTGGTCGATCGACCCAAGCCAAGGAAGACACGTACATTGCCGCTCCTTGGCAGGCGATGTCCATTTTTTAGCAATGTTCCGAATANGGAAGACACGTACATTGCCGCTCCTTGGCAGGCGATGTCCATTTTTTAGCAATGTTCCGAATAAGAGCCTACTTAAATAACAATGTAGAACCTTATATAATATCGGAAATTACTTACATTTTTAATAGTTATTTCATGCAGCAACTCAAACGATGCTTTCCCCTTTTTTTGGGTGATCAGTGCGATCTGTTTTACAAGCGGCAGTAACCAAACCTAAAATTTTTATTGTTTATGTTATAAGCAATAAATTAATATAATAGATTTAAACAAATAATAATTATAGTGTGTGAGTGAACGACTTGGCCGATCTATCTTCAACCGAATATCTATGATCACCCTTCATTCGTTAGTCCCGATCAGTTTTCTAATTGATGTAAACAATATTCGATTCTCGATCATTAAATAGAAAGTATTCTCGTCAAAACGGCAATTGTATTCGGTATCTCCTACCGAAAACGTACATAGCGATGTTCCTCAGTCACGTGTACGACTATACCAAGTCTCACGTTTTCTTACAGTTTAACCACTAATATTGCAATTACAAGACTATGTTATTGTGAAAGTTATTGTAGTCTAGACCTTCTTCACATTCTCCAAAAATTTAGACGTATTCTATTTTCTTCAAGTGTTCTGGTGCTAAAATTCTCGTAATGCGTCCATCCCGTTGTGCCAATAAACAGGTCACAATTTCTACACCAACAAATCAACAAAAGTAATTACCCAAACAACATTTCAGCCTTAAGAATAAAGTTTAGTATCTAGACACTATAATCTATTTTTGAATTGAAAAAAATATATATTACCGATAGAAATCAAGTCACCCAGAATTATCAGAAAAGATTTAATGCATTTTACGATACAAAAAAAATTTAGTTATGGGTGCACAATTGATAAAAACGTGAGATTGTTTGAAGGTTTTTGCTTATTTTTTGATGCGTATATTGTGACTTTTTTGAGTTCGATTAGTGTAAACAGAATGATTTCGAAATGAATTTTCATGAACTCTGGGGTACGAAGGAGAGCTACGGTTGCTGGTTCTGAGGAATTTTTCAATGTTCATATATATGTAATTCACACTAGGTGTTTTATATTTGGAAAAACATGATACTTTCGCTTTCATGAATCCTTTTATATATTTTTGATGTTATTTATCTATAGTATCAGCCAAGCTGTATTGATCATTACTTATGCAGGTACGGTTTTCCGTTGGCATACTTTCCAGTTATTGAATAAAACAATTGCAAAACGGCATAAATTCAGATACTCGCTATAAAAATTTTTAGCATTTCACTCTTACAAATAAAGTTATTTGTCAAAAGAATATTGAATTATCCAGTCAAAAGCTTTTTTCCTCAAAATTTGAAATTTAAGTTGATATCTCCAATTTTTACGATGCTAAGCTAGGGGAATCCTTGTTTATTTTACCAAAGAGAAAACTTGATTCAGAAGTATTTTACATAAATTTGATTTTTCGATATAATCTAACAAGTTTTAAGGGGTTTGAAATTAGTCTTCATTATATTTTTTGTTGTTACCAAGAAACGTGAAGCAATTGGCAGATTAAAATCCCTATGGTGCTGTAAAATTGAATTCTATTAGAGAGGTAATGTTCATAAGACTAGAATTGATCCAAAAGTTTAGAAGCTTTACATATTTATCCCAATGTAGATATTCCAATAGTTTCAAACGACAAATACTAGGTTTTCACACTTTTAAAAAGTTTTTCTACTACTTCTTTTTTATAACCTTTCTGGTATATAGGTTAAATTTGTTGTTTCAGCCTTATAAATTCAAACCTGTATCATTTTTTGCAAAATTATCACTCACGAAATATTTTGATGTTGCCATTTCAAAGAAATGAATGTAATAAACTCAAAGCTTGTTTCTTCAAGTTAAGAATCTACCAGAAAAGTAATGGTAGAAGTTTCTGATCTTTTTCTTTTATACCCTGTTTGGCAGCTCTATCCTCCAGCTATATCTTGTTTTTAGCAATATCAAATAAACACAAAACGGTGAGTGGTTATAGATGAATAGGTATCCCTTTATTCCAAAATGGTAACATGATAATAGACTTATCACTGATGACTTAACTTGAAAAGAGATTTTGCAAAGTTCTATTTTAGAAAAAAACGCATACTAATCAATTGCTGAAATCATTTTGAGAACCAGACCATTTATATTAGTTTGTATACTAAACTATTCTAAAACAAAGCAGACCAAAACAAATAAAAGTATTGCTGTAGAGCTATTTACTAATGAAAAATCACAAAGATAGTGGATTTTGAAAAAGACTGAATTAAAGTCTGATGTGTATTCTTTAGTGACAGTTCAAATTTGCAAACTAGATCAGTGAAATAAGAAGCGGTATGTCTGTAAAAATTAGCTCATTGAAACGCTCTATGCAAGAGATTATCGATTGGTTTTCTCTTATCTTATGTGTCAATAGATACAGTTGGATCTAAAAGACAAAAGACAATCTGAAATCTGGCCGCATTATTCACAAACTGTTCAACAAGCAGGTGGTACACTATAGACTGTATGTATAATGGCTGATATGTTTTTGGTATGGGTAGTGTAAGCAAAACCAACTCGAAAGAGGAAAGTATAGGGAAATCATAATGTTTTCAAAATAATACAGTTTGTTAACTTATAAGAAAATCACATTGAAAATATCACCCAGTTGCATCAAATATTTTTCATATGCTGAACAATGTAAGCAGATCAGTGCAATACCAAAAGGCTAAATTTGATGGGAGAAGTTGGAAAAAATAGTTAGTGTAGACCTGCTAAATCATTATCATTGAATTGTCATGATTTGGGGTGTACATAATTAACTTTTTTAAATCTTGAATGTAAATAACAGGTGGCATGATTTTGAAATTTTGAAGTTGATGAAATTGAAGGGTTCAGATCTAGGATAATGGTTCTTTTTTAAAAACCCAAAAGTTCACCTTTTTCTATTAAAACTATATTTAGGCTCCGAAACAATCAACATAAAATGAATGTACAGGACATAAAGCTATGTGCCTTTGCTTGAGAATGATTTGAAAATAATTAGACAACGAAATTATATAAGTTTTAGAATTATATTTTCCTGAAATCTAAAATTTAGTTAAACCAGCGCACATGCCAATGATGGTCTTGTAAGCAGAAACAATAGGCTTTGAAACTAAACAACGTTAAAGCCATTGAAGCAAGCTTAGCAAATTAAGGTTTGTATATATACT